>APFE030498339.1:6856-34774 GCA_000404065.3 Pinus taeda | reverse complement strand
CACACCAAGCTAAGTACACTTCATGGTTAATTTAGCTTGATTTTCATAAACTAGTTTTGCTTCATATTTGTTTACTTAATTAGATGTATGATGAAATTGTGTTTGATGATGAATCTTGGTTTACTTCTCATATGCATATGAAAGGACAATCTAGTGTTCAAGTTGAACCCTCATTTTATCTAATCAATGAATAAAAACTAAAATTCATCTTTCTTGCTTTCAAGTGATTTTATGAATTTCCAGTTTTCTAACAATGGCATTAACGATGAATGAATTTGTAATGAAGAACAACAAGGACCTCCTTAGTTAGGAGCCTCTTTTATTATTTGTTTATGCATCTTAAGCTATTGTTCATTAGTCGTTTTTTTATTTATGTTCATGAATTAGTCTTCTAGAAGAAGGACAAATCTAGTTCTCCTAAGTTAGGAGCCACTTCTCCTGCTTATTACATAATGAATTATAAATTACTTAGTTGAAATTTATATTTGTAATATTCACTTCTAATTCATTTATAATTGCATTTCCTTCAGTTTCCATAACTTATCTTCTAAAGTTTATTATAGTTGATATCCATACATTTTGGACATGCTTCTAAGTTCTACAAATTGACCCATACTCAATAAATTGACCCAACAATCATCATCTGGACTCCCTTTTCCTTGGAAACTTAGAATGGATGGAAAGTCCATAAGATGGATGTGAATACTTCTTTTTTAAATGATGAATTGAAATAAAATGTCTTCATGCCTCAAGAAAAAGGATTTGCTGTGAAGGGACAAGAACATAAAGTATGAAAACTCATCAAATCCTTATATGGGCTAAAACAAGCACCATGAACCTTGTATGAAAAATTTATTGAGCATCATCTAAAATTAAATTTGAAACACTTCAATCTTGATGATGAAACTTTATTTCTCAAGAAAGTTGGAAAAAATGGTTTCTATCTTGTAGTAAATCTAGATGATCTATTGATAATAGGGAATAACGAAAACTATATTGCATCCATAAATAAATAGTTAAAGAAAGGATTTGAGATGATATATTTGGAACACATTAAGTACTACTTGGACACTAAAGAGACCCAACATCCAAGTTATATATTCCTCTCTCAAAAGAAGTACATTGTGGAATTTTTGAACAAGTTTGGCATGGTTGAATGCAATCCTTTGTCCACTCTAATGGAACAAAATCTGAAACTCACATCTAAAGAAGGAAATGAATTTGAGTATGAAAATAAGCATAGATAGCTTGAGGGAATTCTTATCTACATTGCCACTACCAGACCCAAAATTTCATTTGTTTTTGGAATCCTTTCTAGGTTTATGCGAAACACTTAGGAAGGGAATTGGTTTGGTGTAAAAAGAGTTCTAAAGTACTTGAAAGGAACTCAAGACTTTGGACTCAAATATTCACAGGTGGATGACTTCAGCTTGATTGGATATTTTAATTTAGACTTTTATGGAGATAAGGAGAATGGAGAGTCTACTTCAAGCTGCGTTTTTATTCTTGGATCATGAGTTATCTCCTAGAGGCCACACAAATAGCCAGTTCCAACAAATTCCACAACATAGGTAAAATATATAGCAGCCATAGAAGCAAAGAAGGTGATTGTGTTGCTTAGGAAAATTCTTGAAGATATGTAGGAGAAACAAGTGAACTCTACACCCCTTCTAATAGGAAAAACGTTGCACTTCTACAATTAAGTTGGCCAAGAATCCAAAATTCCATGTGTTATCACTTAGAAATGTCCTCTTTCCTATAGGAGAGAAGTTTCTAAGGCAACGTTTCCAATCCAACTTATAGATAGAAGACTAGCCCCTTCAATCGAGAGAGGGCTCTCTTTGATAGCCTAATCACTAGATTTAGTAATTGATTGTTCTTTTACACAATGTATAAATCTTTATTTGTGTTGTGTTGATGTAATGTTTGGATGGGCATAAGGGAGATAGTCCATTGGGAAATGGAGTTAATAAGATAGGGTTTATGTTAACTTACCAAGATACTAGTTGTTTGATCAGGATTGATAAAGGCAAGGTAGATAGCACATCCTTGACATTGGTCATCGTTATAGATGAAGGAAGAAAATAGGAGAATAGTCCACTACAATAGGGCATATTAAATGAATCCTAAAGTAACTTTAGAAGATAGAGTGCAACTATTTGAAATTTATGAAACATAGCATCAAAGAAAGGATGAAGTCTATAACATTTACTCTTAATCAAATATTCAGAAGACCACACATTCAAATGATATTACAAAGAGGGAAACACTGAAACATGTAGAAAACACATACTAAGGCATACCATCACATGAATGTTTATATCACTGATCAAAATCAACTGATATTGGCAAATTGTAGATTGATAAAGCTTTCAACACACAAACAATGACTATTATTTCATAAAAAAGCCCACCTTTTTTCCTCATTTATCATGTAATATATAGGAAAAATACAATAAAAGATAATATCCATTAAGTTTGATAGTAATAACTACCTAATATTTACAATATTTGAAGGTTTAATTAACAAAAATAATTGAAATCCTATCATCTTAGCTATTCGGATCTCTATCTAGCACATAACATTAGTCAAAACACAGTGTAGAAACGCTTTACATATCTCATGCTATATTTCTGGAACAAGGAAGAGTCATAGTTGTATTATAGGATCAAGAGCTACTCACTCCCTTGTACGTTCAATATCTAGAACTACAACTTGTCTTCCCTCTTGGTAGAAAAAATGGTGTATGAATATGTAAAGCATGCTAAAACTGTGCAACTTCCCTTGTAACTACTTGCTCCTTTCAAGAATTTTTTTCCCTTATGTTGACTCGTATGCTTCACACTCCCTTAGCCACAAAAACCTTTTGACATATTACCATAATATATCAAAAATAACTTACTGTCGGAAAAGATTAACTGATTAGGTCAAAATGTTAAGGTATAATTAGGGTTTGTTAAACAAAATTAGGGTTTTGAATATTTCTTTGTCCCATGAAGTAAAATCATTATTTATCCATGGCTTCTGCAGCCTAAGAAAGGAAGTCTAACATATCTTGGCTTCTTTTCATCCTTCTAGTAGCTTTATGTATGATTTTTTCAACCTTTAGGGTTTCTTTCCACTCTCTATCAACATACTCTATTTTCCTCTGTTTTTTGGCCTTCTTTATGTTCTTTGAAGTTTGCACAGTCTCTTCATCTTCATCATAAATAATTGTTTCTTTGATCTTAGGGTTTTTTTTTCTTTTAAGCCCAATCTAAGTTTGTTTGTAGGGTGAATTTGTGACTTTTTGGAGTAAACCCTAGGTCTGGTTTCAACTTCTTCATCCCATGTTTCTATCTTTTATTTTCCCTGTGCACTTTGTGTTTCTCTCTATTTTTCCTCTTCTTCTTCTAACATTAGTTTATGTTGCCTTCTTTGTATCCTTTCATAAACCCTAACATTTGTTTCTTTCACAGGGTTTTCATCATTTTTTTCAACAAGGATGTGGTTAGACTCTCCCTTTGTTTCCTGATTTAGGGTTTGGGTAGAAACTTTAGTTTGGCCTCTCCTTTGTCTTCTAGCTTAAAGTTGTCCTAGGTTTCTCTGTCTCAAATACTCCACCTGCTTGTTTAGCTCATGATTATGTAATATTTTAATTAGTTCGTGATGAAAAATGTCATGAGGTTGTAGCTCAGGTTTGGTTCTTTCTTTGGTGCACTTCTTTAGCAAACTTTGGTGAAGGAAATATGGCAAATTCATCTTACTAAAACCTACCAAATGGCATAAAAATCTCATATGATACCAACAAAATTTAGAACACTTGCCTTCATAGGTGAATAAGATATGTACAGCTCTTATGGCATTAGACCATTCAGGATTTAGCATATTTTGGAGGACCCCTACATTCCAGCCTTGGTTCTGAAAATCCACTTTTTGCAATATTTGTTTCGTAAACCATCTGTCACCCTCAGTTGGTAAACCTGCAGCCTCTGTAATGGATTCTTCTATGACTGGGAATTGTAAGGTTTTGATTCTTGTTATGTTTCCATCAAATGAGTAGATGAAATCATGGCACTAACTTAGTTTGTGTCCATTGAAGCATTGAAATACTGGTTCCTATCCTGCATTTCTGAATAGCATCAACATCTTTGGATACACTTCAAAATACCTCCCATTAGTACCAAATTTCTTCACATGACATGATCAACCCATATTGCAAAGACTCTGATGATGAAAACACATTTCCCAACCTTGAATTACCCTGCTCGAACATTGCAAACCGCTCGAGAACCTTCCTGCGCATTGTAAATAAAATTTTGGGTTTGCTAGAAATTATTGTTTTAGGGTAAAGAGGGAAAATTAGGGTTTGATTTTAAACATCTCTCTTGGGCTTCAAAATGATGCTATTTATCACATCATGAATGAAAAGGGATAAGTCTTTGTAGAAAAACTTATGGTAACTTAAAATAATGGAATTGGTATCTCGAAAACCTAAATTTTAAATATTTTGTAGCGTCGTGCTACAAAAATGTTTTGTAGCGCCAACTATATCCTTGTGATAGGTTAATTGCGCTGCGAAAAACTTCGCATAATATTATGGTTGGGTGAAAATACTTGATTAGACATGTCCCTAGGATAGATAGCAATTTACACAAAAAAATTATAAGTCCCTTTAAACCTAACTATGACTTTGCAAAATGAGTTGATAAATATTCCTTTGGACCTTTAAGTGCTATGAATCAGATAACGAATATACTATGATTTCATCCAAATATACTACCACAAATTTGTTCCTCTCTCCTGCAAAAGCTATGTCCATGGCCCTCTAAAATGTAGCTCCTGCATTCATTGATCTAAAAGGAATTTTGGAATACATGAATGTTCCCCATGGTGTAGTAAAGTTGTATTTTCTTAGTCTTCAAGATGCACCAATATCTGATTGTACCCTGAGAAAACATCTAGCATTTAAATCCTTTTCGATCCAACAACAATTTTCAAAATGTGCTCCATCTTAGGCAATTGGTAATTATCCTTTAATTCCACTTTGTTTAGATTTTTGAAATCCACACATAGTTGAATATCCCCATTCTTTTTCCTTACTAGTACAAGATTTGCAAACTGTTTTGAAAATATCAAAGAAATTATAATCTTAGCATCCAACAACTTTTTCACCTCTTTGTCTATTAATGGCAACAAATTAGGATTTATTCTCCTCAGTTTCTGCTTGAAAGGATTTTCATTTTTCCTTTAAGGGTAGAGTATGATAAATTATACTTCTGTCACAAACCCTTAAATCTTCATACTTCCATGCACATACATCAGAAATATCTAATAAAGACACATATTTCACCCTTCGCTAGAATTTGAAAATTTTGAAAACCTTTGGTTCCTTTTTTGTGCCTAAATTGTAGTCCTATAGTTCATTGCTGGTAGACTTCATTTTTGGTATGACAGCCACATCATTGCTTTCAAATAACTTCTCCAAAGGCACTAACCCACTAGGCAAGAAATTATTTCTTAGATGGATTGTTTTCTAATCTCCTATAACGTTTACAAAGTCATATATATCAGTCTGATTTTCTAATTTTCGTGTTCATCAATAGGACTATTGGAAAACTCATTAGTCATATCCAAAAAAGAAATTATTTTTTGATCATCTTCGAATATCTACCAATGATTTATGTTGTTTGGAATGGAAGGTTTGTATCTCATATCTACTAGATATTGCTTGTTTGGGTGAATAGGAATTTTGAACATACTTGTTGTACTTTCCATTGAATCAACAATACAATTTTCCTATCTAGAAACTACAAAATCTTGCGCTCAACATAGAAATTATAAGAGAAACCCCAATCCTCATTTTTGTAAGCTCTCATCCATTGGTGTTTTGTTTGATATAACCCTTTATCATGATTTATAATAAGCTCTGAGTCCCAAAAAATATTAATCATTTTGTCTCTTTGCTTCCCGAGTATATTCAAGCGAATGACTAAAACCTCATATTCAATTACATTATTAGAACACTCAAACTATAACTTAAAAGAAGACACTTGACTACATTCATCTGGTGAAGTTATCCATATACCATCTCTTGATCCTTCTTTGCAAACAGACTCATCAAAACACATGCTCCATGTCCCATCCATGGTAGCCACTTGCTCATTTTCTATCTGAATTTGCTTTTCCACTTGTTTTTTATTTTCTTCCTCCAAATTCAAATCATTAAATAAGATTGTTGACCCTAAATCAATGTCTACAACATAAATTAGATGATTTTTAGGTTTTACCTTACTACTTACTACATATTTCATTTGAACTTCCCTATAGAGTCTCCTTGTTTCTCCAAAAACAGGGATGGAGGCATATGACATGTCAATTTGCAGAGTACCAACTACTTTAGTTTCCCAAGCACAAGAAAGTAGCATTCCAAACCTTGGTGATATATATGTGACCAAAACATCCATTAATATATTGTTTTCTAGAATTTGAGTCAAGTTCACAACAAGGTCTTTAATCAACCATAGACATTGTACTTTTCTAGAATCAAATGAAAACAAATCCTTGTAGGGTCTAGTGATATCTAGCCCTAGATTATCCATAAGAATATTGGACATCAAATTGTGTTAGGCCCCTAAATCAAGCATCACATTATGTAGAACCATATCATGGATATTGAATCTTACATAAAAGGGGGGCATGTCTTCATTTATCTCACTAACATGTGGACCAAATAAGAATGTAAGTGAATCATCTTGGATATTCATATAATCTTAATTATTGATATATAATGTATGATCATCTGGTGAGCTCCATATCATCTTGATAGTATGCTCTATGTAATTCATATTCTTCAATAATTCAACAAAAAGAATAGATATCTTAACCTTCCTATCTCATTCTCCAGACTAGACATTTTCCATATCCTTGATATTTCTTTCCTTTCTGATTTCATCATTGTTGTAGTGTTTTCTTCTCAATGATGTACGAAAAGAACCTACTTAAGACTGTGGATGACAAACAATCTCAAAAATAGAAATGACTGCTAAACATTGTAGATCTGCAGCTATTGATAGAAACAAAACCTGCCAAAATTATGAACTATGCTACAATAATAGTTAAACAGTGAAAGAAAGAGTAATAACTCCAAATGTTCGATGGAAACCAGATATGTAAAGAATAATTTTATAATAACACCTGTGAAGAGAACAGATAAAGGTCACCAGTCCCCCTCTATGGGATGGGTTCTTGGCTATCCTCAAACGTCTTCAGATTTTGTAGTCTCTCTCCTCTATAATGCATAAACCGAACAAAAATATTGTGTGCAACAATGAAAATAATCAGAGTTACAACAGTGAGTGCAACAATGAAAATAATCAAAAGTGAACAATGAATGGAAAACCCTCTTATTTATAACAAAATATTGATTTATCCTCAAATGATGAGCAATAATAAAATATTATTGATCCCATTCTTGCAATTACCACTTGGAATATTTTATTATATTTGTTTAGGAGGGAAAAAAGTATTTAAACTTTTATTTAGAAATAATAAATAAATAAATAAATAATTTATTTATTATCTCAAGGAATTAGTTAAGGAATAATAAACACATAATGATTTATTTAATTATTCCTATGCAATTTAGTCAAATTTAACAAAGAACAATAATTAATTAATGATTAATTAGTTATTCTTAGAGAAAAATAAGAAAAATAATGATTTATCTGCTTATTTTTCATGATTGGGTCAAATTTAACAAGGAATACTAATAAAACAATGGTTTAATTAATTATTCCTAGAAGAAAATCAAATAAATAATGATTTATTTAATTATTTAATTATTCTTCATGGGTTTAACTATAAATTACTTAATAAAGGTGGTTTATTACGTAATTTCTCTGAGTGAAAGCAATTTTACTATGGTAAAATTGGCTTTACATGGTATACTTCGATCCATCTAGTAAATTAGGCTAGATGATCAATTTTTTGGTGGTAACAATCACCTTTTTTAGAGGCATCCTTCTTTAATTATATTTTATTAGGTTCACCATCTTTCTTGTGCTTGGTCTGTTTCTACTCAATTGTAGCTTTCCCTAAAGGAGGTTTAGCAACAACCACATTTCTCCCTGAGAAATTATATTGTCTCTCAAAATCAACAACAACATTATTATACCCTTGTTGATATATTTCTCAATCAAACATCAACTGATTACTATCCCTTTCTCCTGAACATTCAACAACCCTGTCATGCTCCTCCTTTTTTAAAAATACTTGTGTTTCCTCATTATCAAAACAATTTATTTGATGTTGTTCAATCTCTTCATTATCATCCTCATCAACAAATTTTTTAGGAAATGGAGCTCTGACTATTTGCTAATCATATAGATTCTTTTGGTGAGGATGAGGTTTAGGTGGCCTTCTAAAATTAGGATTCCTCTGTTGAGGTTGAGGCTCACTTCTGGGAGGGGTCAACTTGTTGACCAATTTCTCCATGGTTTTCAACATAACATAAAATTTTATGTCTGATGAAGAAGATGGTTTTTCCTTAAATACTACTCTTCTCTCAGTCTCCATCTTATCATTTTGAGCCAATAGGTTTGCTTCCACTCCTAAAGCATTGTTTTGCATATATTCTAATGTAGCAGGATTTCTTTCTTTGAGTTGATAAGCTAGCTCAACATAAAAACCATTAGGAGTGTAAAGCATGGCTAAACCAGGGGGGATTAATATTAGCAGGGATTGAATTATAAACCCTATTGAACCTAGATGAAAATTATTGAGATGTTTCCCCTAGGTTTCTCTTCAGATTCTCATATTCGGCCAAAGAGAGTTTTTCTTCACTTCCCACATAGAAAGTAAGAGTTGTTCAAATTGTTGCAAATTGGCAATGTTTGCTATTAGCAATGCTCTAAACCATTTCTTGACCTACCCTAAGAGAATTCATGCAAAAAGTGTTAGTTTAACATCTTCATGATCTACTTCCTCTAGATCAATGAAATCATTCAGTTTATCTACATGTTGTTGATCTATAAGGGGTTTTGTACTATCAAATTGAAGTAAACATTGACCATAATTTAAAGGAACATCATGTAGCGGAGATGGGAGATTGAGAGGGGCATATCTAGAATAGATGGTTGTATGAGGTGAGGCTTAACAAATAATAGGGACCTAGAATGCAAATGATAGAGGAAGTGAGATTGTTGTTGTAATAATTGATGAAATGGGTATAGTAGATCCAAACGAAGTAGTGGAAATAGAACTATGTGGAATGAATAATGGAAGTGAAATTGCTAGAGCAAAAAATGGTGGAACAGGATAATGAAATGTGGGAGATTTAGAAACAATTGTTTGAAGTTGATGAACTAGATGTTCTAATTGATAAAAATGTAACCAAATATCTTTATCCTCTTCTGAAACGGTAGTAATAGGAATATAAGGCTTAAGCTTTGTTTCATCAAGAACTGTGTCTGACAAACTGGACTATGATTTCGATCTGAATAGACTATGCTCAAATTTTATATCAAATTGAATGTCTTCAACATAGTTTATCCCATTAGGGAAAGAAAACAACTTTTCTAAAAGAATTGTACCTGTTTCTTTTGCAAACTTCCTTTTCCTTAAGAGTTTTTTTCCGGGCTTGTCAAGATCTCTGGTGGATTGGGATATGGATGTCTCCTTGTATGAATTGTTCTATACGTCAAAATTTATAATGAAATAACCTCAAACTTTATACCATGGAGTCGCCAGATCAAATATAGCAGCCAATGTTGTTATCCAACCTTCTATTTTCCCTCAGAAAGTGTATCTTATCTTCAAATTAGTTATGGGGAAGATGAACCTTTCATATCCCCAGTATGTTTGCCAAGATGATATCACTTTAAAAAGTCCTATTGGATGTAAGAGAATTTTCTAAGGTAGCCTTTGCAACCCAACTTATAGATTGAAGGCTAGCCCCTTCAACTCAGAGAGGGCTCTCTCTGACAGCCTAATACTAGTTTTAGTAATTGAATATACTTTTACACAGTGGTTAGATCTTCAGTTGTGTTATGTTGATGTAGGGTTTGGTTGGGCATGAGGGAGATAGTCCATTGGTAAATGGAGTTAACAATCTAGGGATTATTTCAACTTACCAAGATACTAGTTGTTAGCATCAGGTTTGCACCTTTCTCTAAAGGTCCAAAGGCAATATTTATCAACTCATTTTGCAAAGTCATGGTTATGTAAAGGTACTTGTAATTTTTTTTTTTGTGTAAATTTCTATCTAAGGCTAGGGACATGTCTAATAAATTATTTCACCCAGCCCTAACCTTATCCTAAGATTTTTGCAGTGAAATTAACCTATCAAAAGCCTACAATTGGTGCTACAAAATATTTTCATCGCGCGGCGCTACGAAAAAATTTCATAGTTCCAACTGTAGGCTTGCAATTGATTAATTGTGTTGCAAAAAACTTAGGATAAGGTTAGGGTTGGGTGAAAAGACTTGATTAGACATGTCCATAGGCTTATATAGAAATTTACACACAAATTTTTTTTATAAGGCCCTTTACATAACCATGTCTTCGCAAAATGAGATGATAAATATTGGCTTTGGATGTTTAGGGAAATGTGCAAACTTGATGCTAACAACTAGCTCCAATGGAGATATTGTCTCCTCAAGAGGAAGTAATAACATATTGACGCTTTCCCTAATCCATTGGGTTGAAAAATATGAAACTCTCCTATGAAGAAACTTGAAAATGACAATCTACTTTATTTTGAATAATAAACACTCTGGAATTGTTTAACAAAAAAATGAAATTGAAAACCACTAATGAACATCTTATGGCCTTCACTTCAAGCTTCAAATCCTTCAAAGTTGTTCTGAAATCCTACAAAATTCTCTGAACATGGATATGTACAATGAACTATGATGACTAGTGTCTGCTAAATCGGGAAATGTTTTAGGAAGCATCCATTTACTAGACCTCCACTTAACAACACTCAATTTAGATCTTCCCAAATGAAAGCATTCTTACCTCTGAAAGAAACAATTCTATAAGGTCCCTTCCATAAATGATCAAACTTTCCATGTTTCCCCTTTTCCTCAAATCTAACTTCCCATTTCAGGACTAAATCCTAAATTTTAAAATCATCCTCTTTGACCTTCTTATCATGGATTTGTTTGATTTTGTCCTAGAACAACTGAGACTGCTAAAATGCCTTCTCTCTTAGCTAATGTATGTCAAAAATTTGATTAGTCCTTCTTTGAAAATCATCGGGCTTTGCCTCATATTCCTGCAATAATCTTGTAACAGTTAAACTTAAGTCAATTAAGAAAAACACTTATGTGCCATAGACTAAGTAGAATGGTAATGTACCAATGGACTTTTTGATGCTGATCCTATCTTCCCATAATGAAAACTTTAACTTGGTATGTAGGCATTTTTGTTCTCTTCTAACAATTTCTTGATGATTCCGACTAACTTTTGTTAAATGACACAACCAATCCATTACCTTGGGGGTAATAGGCTATGGAATGACCTAATGTAACATGATAAATCTCACAAAAATTGACCATTTCTAAGATTTAAAAGATTGAGCATTATCTATTATGATTTTTCTAGGGTAGCCAAATCTTGAAAATATACTCTCTCAAAACTAAACCAATACAATATCAATAGCCTGTCTTGTAGATATAACTTCAATCCATTTGGTAAAGTAGTCCGTGGAAGTTAATATTCATTTATGCTATCCTCAGGAGTGTGGATGAATTTCTCTGATAAATTCCAACCCCCACTGCCGAAATGGATTCAATTAAGATTGGTTTTAGAGGTAATGACAACAACTTTGTTTTTCCTTCAAAAATTTGACACTTAAAACAGGTTTCTACTTCTGTATGTACATCTGCAAAAGGAGTTGGCCAGTAGTAGCCTTACCTAAGGATTTTTTTAGTTGTGGCTTTCCAGTAGTGATACCCTCCACACACTCCTTCATGACATTATTTTACCACCTATTTTTCTTCAGCTTCAATGAGACAAGTCGAAAGGATCCCTATTGGATCTTTCCAAAACAAGTAACAACCAATACAATAGAACTTGGCACTTTTCAGCTTCATAGACCATGCTCTGGTTTTATCCATTCCTAGTGGGGCTTCCAAATTTTGCAAAACATAGATTATGTCACTATACCTGGGGGAATTTATAAGCTCATCAGATACTTTAAGAACCAAAATTTCTTCTGAATCATTAGAAAAAATTGAGAATAATTTATGCCCAAAGGGCCACAACTTGTTTCAATTATCAGTTTACTTAGATCTTGACCTTTGATTAAATTTTTTGTTTTATTTTCTAGGTCCTACTCTAATAATCTTGCAATCCACTTGCCTCTTCGACCATCGATGTCAAGTTGACTCAAGATGTCTTTTACAACAACGTTGAGAACACATGTTGTTAAATGAGAGCGTAGAACATAAACTCTAAAATATTCGTGTGCTTTCCCCAATTCAAAGGCCTATTTTTCCAAAATGTTGTATTTTAGCTCAACATATCTCAAATTTCCACTAAAAAATGAAATGGGTTGCTCCTGATTTTCTTGATTTTTCTGTAATAAGACCCATGAGATAGTATGTTTTGAAGTAAATGAAAAGACTAGGAAATATTTTGAGAAGTCTGGGCTGATAAGAATAAGGATTTAGATATTTCTGATTTGATTTATTCAGAAGACTATTTGGTTACAAGTGTCCACTTGAATTCATTGTTCTTCTTCAACATGTTGTTAATTAGCCTTAATATTTCAACAAAGTTTGGAATGAACCTCCGCAGAAAATTCATTGTTCCCAAGAATGAGTGGACCTCCTTTTTACTTCTTGGTAACTCAAGTTTCGGTATTGCTTCAACTCTTTTTGTATCAATTTGGATGCTATCCTTAGATACTGTATGACCCAAAAGCTTACCCTCTTTCATAGCAAAATGTGATTTTTTGGGGTTCAATGAAATACCAAATTTATGCATTTGAAAAATACTTGCCTGAGATATTTTAAGTGCTTAGAATCAAATACTAAATATATTGTGATGTCATAAAAATATAGTACCACAAATTTGTTCTTTTCTCTTACAAAAACTATGTCCATGGCCCTCTAAAACATAGCTCTTGCATTCATTAATCCAAAAGGCATTTTGGAATACATTAATGTTCCCCATGGTGTAGTAAAGTTTGTATTTTCTTGGTCTTTAGGATGCACCAATTTCTAATTTACCCTTAGAAACCATCTAGCATTGAAATCCTTTCTGATCCAACAAAACTTTGCAAAATGTGCTCCATCTTAGGAAATTGGTAATTATCCTTTAATGACACTTTGTTTAGATTTTTGAAATCCACACACAATCGAATCTCCTCATTATTTTTCCTTACTGGAAAAATATTAGCAACCCATTTTAAAAATCTCAAAGAAATTATAATCTTAGCACCCAACAACTTTTTCACCTATTTCTCTATTAATGGCAGCAGTTTAGGATTTATTCTCATTTGTTTCTGCTTGAAATTCTTTTCATTTTCCTTTAAGGGTATAGTATGTTGAATTATACTTCTATCATAGACCCTTAAATATTCATACTTCCATGCAAAGGCATCATAAAACTCTTTCAATAAAGCAACATATTTCTCCCTTTGCGTCTCATTTAAAGAATTTGAAATTTGAATAATACATTATGTCTTTTGTGTAAATTTCTATCTAAGCCTAAGGACATGTCTAATCAAGTCTTTTCACCAAACCCTAAACTTATCCTAAGTTTTTTCGCAGCGCAATTAAGCTATCACAAGCTTATAGTTGGCACTATGAAATATTTTCGTAGCGCAGCGCTTCGAAAATATTTCGTAGTTCCAATTGTAGGCTTGCAATAGGTTAATTGCACTCTAAAAAAACTTAGGATAAGCTTAGGGTTGGGTGAAAAGACTTGATTAGACATGTCCCTAGGCTTAGGTATCAATTTACACAAAAACATTTATAAGGCCCTTTACATAACCATGAATTTTCAAAATGAGCTGATAAATATTGACTTTGGACCTTTAGGAAAAGGTGAAAACTTGATGCTAACAACTAGCTCTAATAGGGATATTGTCTCCTTAGGAGGCAGTAAGAACATGTTGACCTTGTTGGTGAGCCCTGATATTGCACCAAGAGTGTTGTGACTCCCAGCGGCTCCTCGACTCTATTTATCAACTTGGGGTTCATACAAACTTTGAGGTGACAGTGCTATATACACAGTAGATGGAATTCTACTCATGCCACCCTCAACTAGTTCATTTTATCAATAAGGCTCCAAGACCATTCACTTACTAAATTAGGGGAAAATTAAATACTGAAAGTGAAATTCAAAGGCTATCTCTAATGTAGAAAATTTAAATGCTTTTCATATCTAACTTGTAGATGCTACCAACTTGTAAATGCTACTGAACCAATTCATGAAAGAACACAAGAGCTATACTACATGCAGAGAGGAAACTACACTATTTGCAATCAACCATCTAGCTGTCAAATTTACCTGTAAACAGGAAATTATCCTACCAACTCATAACTCAATATTTCATGCATCATGTATCTAATTCACACTTACATATAAAGTAATGTTCTACTTGTGCCAATCTGTGATAAAGAAACTAATGATATTCTCTCTTGCAATGAACGATGGTTGGAATGGCCTAGGTCCTACCTTTGATCATGGAGTCCAAGTTGGGGGGTAAACTTTCTTCTAAACTAAGTCAAACTTGCATTACAGGTCAAAACAAGGGGAAAACAGGCTGCCATAGGCATGCTACAGGAAGCTGCTATAGGATCCTTGTATTACTACAGGAAGGCCTGTAATGTTATAGGAAGGTTTCCAAGAGGGTTTGCAATGTAAGAACAATGATATCAAAGGATGGCAAGATGGATGGAGATTGTGGTAGATGGATTAAATGTGACCACCACCCCTATCCAAGCTCAACACTTTAGGAAGGCCAATTTTGGACTAAGAGGGCTGCTCACAGTGACCTAAGAGATAGGGCTCAAGAAAAATATTTGTGATTCATCAAAAGAGGGTGGGGAAGTCCTGGATGAATATGTTGTAAAGGCCCCTTGCCTACAGATCCAATAGTCCTGCAAAATCACATGCACATGATCTCTTTTCGTTCACAAAATATCATAACTAATGGTGGAAAATATACGTTGAAATTAAAAACTACCTAACTTATGCCAAAAACTTTGATCTATGCAATGAATCAACTTCTAAGATACATCAAACATATGAAAAACAATATAAATAATGTAGAAATCATAAACAAGAAATCATCAACAGAGTGCTTTTGGGATGTGATTGTAGATTCCTCTAGGCATGCTCCCATGAGAGAGATGAGATAGAGGTAACAGTCAGGATTTTTGAGGAATTATATTCTAATAAAATGCAACAAACTAACAAACATTATAAGCTAAAAAGGAATACCAATACATAAGATGGACCTAAGCTACTGGGGTTGGGTCCAAACATAAGAGCCTCAGCTCCCTAAAACTAACTCAGCGATGGATCAATAAGAAACTTCTCATTATCATTGCAGAAATGTCAAATACATCACATAATAAGTCAAAGATAGCAGTAACAAGTGATTGAGCTCAATAGATTCTTATCTAAAAACAAAGTTCAAATCCTGATGAGCTCTTTGGCATGTTTATTTATACAAAATGGTAACTACCAACAAATCCCTAGAAAATAGAGATATTTGTCTCCAAAAACTCGAGAAAGGTGGATCTATATCTCCTTGAAATGCACTGGCTTGGCCGCCAATGACCTCGTCCTGCTTGCCTTCCAATGACTTCAATTTGATGAGAGATAGAGTGGTGATCTTGCTCGATTGAATGAGTTACAGAACTGGATAACCTCCTTGAATCTCTCCTTGTTGTCTACTCCAAGATCCTACATTGAAATTATCTCAAAATTTCTCCAATTCCTACATTTAAACCATATTAGGCCACATGACATAGCAACACATCTTTCACCCCTCTCACAAAGCATAATATAAAAAAAAATTGTAAATAAATGTGAGAAAGAGATAATTTTAAAGTTGGAGGATGGAATTATGACCCTTATGATATAAATAATTGATGATCCTCGTAAATTGTGCCTAATCCATTGGGTTGAAAACTCTGAAACTCTCCTATGAAGAAACTTGAAAATGACAATTTCATCTATTTTGAAGAATAAACACTATGGAACTGTTTAAGTAAAAATATTAAATTGAAAACCAATAATCAACATCTTATGGCCTTCACCTTAGGCTTCAAATCCTTCAAAGTTGTTGTCCAATCCTGCAAACTTCTCTGAACATGGATATGTACAATGAATTGTGATGACTGATGTCTCTCAAACCAGGAAATGTTTTAGGAAGCGTCCATATACTGGACCTCCACTTAACAACACTCCATATAAATCTTCCAAAATGAAAGCATTATTACCTCTGAAAGCATAACTTCTATGAGGCCCCTTCCATAAATGATCAAGCTTTCCATGTTTCCCCTTGTCCTCAAATATGGCATCCCACTTCAGGACTAAATCCTGAATTTTAAAATCATCCTTTTTGACCTTCTTATCATGGATCTGTTTGATTTTTTCCTAGAACAACTGAGACTGTTGATATACCTTCTCTCTTAGCTCTTGTACTTCAATAAGATGATTAGTCCTTCTTTGAAAATCATCAGGCTCTGCCTCATGTTCTTGCAATAATCTCATCATGGGTAAACTCAAGGAAATTGGGAAAAACACTTATGTGCCATAGACTAAGTGGAATGGTGATGTACCAATGGAATTTTTTATGTTGATCCTATCTACCCAAAGTGCAAACTTTAACTTGGTATGACAGGCCTTTTTGTTCTCTTCTAGCAATTCCTTTATGATTATGACTAAACTTTTGTTAGATGACTCATCCAGTCCATTACCCCAGGGGTAATAGGTTGTGGTATGACCTAATGTAACATGACAACTATCACAAAATTTGACCATTTCCTGAGATTTAAAAGACTAAGCATTATCTGTTATGATTTTTCTAAAGTAGCCAAGTTTTGAAAAGACACTCTCTAAAACCTTAACCACTACACTATCATTAGCATGTCTTGTAGGTATAGCTTCAATCCATTTGGTAAAGTAGTTTGTGACAATTAATATGCATTTATGTTGTCCTGAGGAGTGTGGATGGATTTCTCCAATAAATTCCAACCCCTACTGCTAAAATGGAGTTTCAACTAAGATTGGTTTCAGAGGTAATGACAACAACTTCATTTTTCCTTCAAAAATTTGACACTAAAAGCATGTTGTTGCTTCTTTGTGTACATTTGCAAAAAGAGTTGGCCAATAATATAATTCCCTAAGGATTTTGTTATTTGTGGATTTCCAGTAGTGATGCCCTCCACACACTCCTTGATGACATTCTTTTACCACCTATTTTGCTTCAGTTTCAATGAGACAATTCAAAAGGATTCATGTTTGGTACTTTTTAGCTTCAAATACTGTGCTCTAGTTTTATCCATCCCTAGAGGGGCTTCGAAATTTTGCAAAACATAGATTATCTCACTATACTAGGGGGAATTTCTAAGCTTTTCAAATACTTTAAGAACCAACCTTTCTTTTGAATCATTTAAAAAAATTGAGACAAAATGTATTCCCAAAGTGTCACAATTTGTTTAAGTCATCAGTTTAGCTAGAATTTTACCTTTGATTAAATTTTTCGGTTTAATATCTAGGTCATACTCCCATAATCTTGCAAGCCACTTACCTCTCTGACCATCGCTTTCAAGTTGACTCGGGATTTCTTTTAGAACAACATTGGGAACAAATGATGCCATATGAGAGTACATAACATAAACTCTAAAATATTTAAGCACGTTCACCAATGTAAAGGCCTATTTTCCCATAATGTTGTATTTTAGCTCAACATCTCTCAAATTTCTGCTAAAAAATGAAATGGGTTGCTCCTAATTTTCCTCATTTTTATGCAATAAGACCCCTGAGACAGTATGTCCTGAAGCAAATGAAAAGGCTAGGAAATCTTTTGAGAAGTCCAAGTCAATAAGAATAGGGGCTTTAGTTATTGTTGATTTGATTTCTTCAAAATAGTGACTTGGATACAAGTTTCCGCTTGACTTCATTATTCTTCTTCAACATGTTATTAATTACCCTTAAGATTTCAATGAAGTTTGGAATGAACCTCTGAAGAAAAATTACTCTTCCCAAGAATGGTTAGGCCTCTTTTTTACTTCTGGATAACTCAAGTTTCTGTATTGCTTCAACTCTTTCTGGATCAATTTGGATGCCATCCTTAGATACGATATGACCCAAAACCCTACCCTCTTTCATAGCAAAATGTGGTTTTTTGGGGTTCAATGAAATACCAAATTTGCTACATTTCAAAAATACTTTCCTGAGATATTTTAAGTTCTCTGAGTCAGATAATGAATATATTGTGATGTCATCCAAATATACTACCACAAGTTTGTTCCTTTCTCCTGCAAAAGCTATGTCCATGGCCCTCTGAAATGTAGCTCCTGCATTCATTAATCCAAAAGAAATTTTGGAATACATGAATGTTCCCCATGGTGTAGTAAAGGTTGTCTTTTCTTGATCTTCAGGATGCACCAATATCTTATTGTACCCAGAGAAACCATCTAGCATTAAAATCATTTGTGATCCAACAACACTTTGCAAAATGTGCTCCATCTTAGGTACTGGGTGATTATCCTTTAATGACACTTTGTTTAGATTTTTGAAATCTACACATAGTCGAATCTCCCCATTATTTTTCCTTACTGGTACAAGATTAGTAACCCATTTTGAAAATCTCAAAGAAATTATAAACTTAGCATCCAAAAACTTTTTCACGTCTTTATCTATTATTGGAAACAATTTATGATTTATTCTCCTCAGTTTCTGCTTGAAAGGCTCTTGATTTTCCTTTAAGGGTATAGAATGTTGAATTATACTTCTATTATAGACCCTTAAATCTTCATACTTCCATGCAAAGACATTAGAAAACTCTTTCAATAAAGCATCATATTTCTCCCTTTGCTCCTCATTTAAAGAATTTGACATTTTGACAAACCTTTGGTTCCTTTTCTGTGCCTAAATTGCAATCTTGTATTTCATTCCTGTCATGCTTCATTCTTTGTTTGACAACCACATCTTTGTTGTCAAATAACTTCTCCAGAGGTACTAACCCACTAGGCAAGAAATTATGGCTTAGCTGGATTATTTTCTGATCTCCTATAACATCTACAAAGTCATCTGTATCAGTCTGATTTTCTGAAATTCTGTCTTCATCAATAGGACTATGGTAAACTCACTAGTCATATCCAAAAATATTTTTATTTGCTAATTATCTTCGAAGACCTTCCAGTCCTTTTTGTTGTTTGGAATAGAAGGTATGTATCTCATCTCTACCTGATATTTCTTATTTGGGTTAATAGGAATTTTGAACCTACTTGTTGTATTAGCCAATGAATCCCAATACAATTTTTTTGTCTGAAAACTACTAAAATTTTGGGCTCAACAAAGAAATTATCAAATAAACCCAAAATTCATTTATGTAAGCTCTCATCCTTGGGTGTTTTTTCTGATATAAACCTTTAAACTGATTTATAAATAATCTTTGAGTCCAAAAAAATGCGAATACATTTAGCTATTTTCTTCCCAAATATGTTCAAACTAAGGACTAAAGGCTCATATTCAACTACGATATTAGAACACTCAAAATATAATTTAAAAGAATACACTTGACTACTTTCATTTGGTGAAATGATCCATATACCATCTCCTAATCCTTCTTTGCAAACAGACCCATCAAAATACATGCTCCTTGTCTCATCTTCGTTAACCACTTGCTCATTTTTTGTTTAAATCTGCTCTTCCACTTGCTGTTGATTTTCTTTCTTCAAATTCAAATCATTAAATAATATTTTTGACCTCAAATGAATGTCTACAACATAAATTGGATGATTTTATGGTTCTGCCTTACTACTTACTACATATTTCATTTGAACTTTCCTGTAGACTCTCCTTGTTTCTCCAAAAATAGGTATGGAGGCATATGATATCTCCATCTGCATAGTACCACCTACTTTAGCTGCCCAAGCACGAGAAAGTATCATTCCAAACCTTGGTGGTATATCTACTACCACAACATCCATTACCATACTCTTTACTAGAATTTGAGTCAAGTTCACAACCAGGTCTTTAATCATCCCTAGACATTGTACTTTTCTAGAATCAAATGAAAACAAATCCTTATAGAGTCTAGAGATATCCAACCCTAGATTATCCATACAATGTTGGGTCACTCCTTGCACTCTAGACATAATCTCAAACTTGGAATTGTTTCTTTCATAAAAGAAATCAATAAAATCATTTGATCATAATTGTTTCATGAAAATGATCACTTTTCTTCTCCTCAATTATCTAGTAAACAACAGGGGCAAGAACAACAGAAAAAAGGGTAAAGGTAGAAGTTTAAGGGCCACTACCCCGTACAAATCCTGTTCCAGGGCCATATCCCATTGGAGATCAAGAGCCTATAGACCCAGATAAAGATTCAGTTATAAAGCCATAGACTTGTTGTGAAGCCCTTGAATCAAGAATTTCATTATGCATAACCATATCATGTATATTGAAGCTTACATAAAAGGGGGGCACATCTTCATTTATCTTAGTAGCATGTGGACCAAATAAGAATGTAGGCTAATAATCTTATATATTCAAAGAATCTTTATTATTGATATTGAATGTTTAAACAGTTGGTGAGATCTTATTATCTTGATAATTTTTTCTTTATTGCATATTCTTCTATAATTCAACAAAAGGAACAGATATCTTAACCTTCCCTATCTAATTCTTCATACTGAAAGAAGACTGAAATTTTTCCATATCCTTGACATTTCCTTCCTCTCTTATTTCATCACCCTTCTTAGAGGCATCATTCTTTAATTTTTTTCTTAGGTTCCTCTGATTTCTTGGGATCTGTTTGTTTATGCTCAATTACATCTTTCCCCGAGGGAGGTTTAGCAATAAAACCATTTTTGCCTCAGAAGTAAGATTGTCTCTAGAAATAAGAAACAACATTATCATACCCCTGCTTATATATTTCTGAATCAAACATCAAATGATTACTATCCATTTCTTCTAAACATTCAACAAACCTGTCATGCTCCTCCTTTGTTAAAAATACATGTGTTTCCTCATCATCAAACAATTTATTTGTTGTTGTTCAGTCTCTTCATTATCACCCTCATCAAGAAAAACTCAGGAAATAGAGCTCTAAGGCTTTGTTGATCATCTGAATTATTCTCGCAAAGATGGTGTCCAAGTGGCCTTCTAAAATTGGTATTTCTCACTTGAGGTTGAGACTCACTTGTGGGAGGGGTCAACTTGTCGACCATTTTCTCTATGGTCTTCAATATAAAATCTAATTTTGTGTTTGATGAAGAAGATTGTTCTTCCTTAAATAATACTCTTCTCTCAGTCTTCATCTTAGCCTTTTTAGATAACAAGTTTTCTTCCACTCAGATAGCATTGTTTTGCATATCTTCTAATGTGAAAAAAGTCTTAGCTTAACATCTTGATGATATACTTCCTCTAGATCAATGAAATCATTCAGCTTATCTACATTTTTTTTAGGTCTAAGGGGTCTTGTATAATCAAATTGAAGTAAACATTGACCATAATTCAAAGGTTGATCATGTAGTGGAGTTGGGAGATTGAAAGGGGCATATCTAGAAGCCATGGTAATATGAGGTGAGGTTGAACCAATAATAGGGATATGGCATGCAGATGACAGAGGAAGTGAAAATTCTGTTGTAATAATTGATGAAATGGATATAGTAGATCCAACAGGACTAGTTGAAAAAAAATTGCGTGGAATGAACAATGGAAATGAAACTGCTAGAGCAGGAAATGATGGAACATGATGAGCACTAGTATTGCAACAAGAATGTTGCAACTCTTAGGGCTACTAACTTTACTTTATCAATCCAGGGTTCTACAAACTTGAAGGTGACAGTGTTGTATACACAAGCAGATGCAATGGGTACACTCTTTGTCACTATTGAGTGAGCGATAGACCACTATGGTTTCTCAAACCAACCTTCTATTGATTTAGAAGAAGTTTGATTACCAATGAAGAAAGGGGAATTTTACCCTAATTGAGAGAATTGAAATATTGCCTACTGCAGTAATGAAAGACTGAAATAAATGCTTTAAACACACCACTCATCTAATTATTTGTTAAGAGATCTTGCTTCAAAATAATTCTAAGCTAACATGTGTGCAATCCTAACTATCTTAGGCATGCAATCTAAGATAATCAAACACTTTACTACTATGCATATGAATGAACGCATTAACTCTCTTTTGCTTTTTGTCCTTTTTTTGTGAAAATGTGAATTCTAAATCTTCTTGGTGGTATGGCGAGTGGGTTAGAGATGGTTGTGAAGGGTCAGATGGCTTAGGAGGAAAACAAGGGTCTTCTCCTAACTTTCTAGATGCATTTTCCTCAAATCAGCCTCAAAAAAGGCCACTACAGGTCATCCTACAGGATGTCCTAATGCACCTACATGATGTCCTAATGCTCCTACAGGATCCCCTGTATTCCTACACGATCCGGCTGAAAGCATAAGGAAGGGTTTGGAAGGTGGTATAAGGCTTAGGGAAGGTGAATGATGGAAGAAATAAGGAAAGGGAGTGGCTAGGACTTCCTCAAAGCTCAAACCAAAGTTTGTGAGGTGGTTGGATTTGCTCAACAAACCTAGAAAGTTGTTCTTAGGAAATGATTGAATTGGTTAATGGACTTAGTGGTTGTTGGTGATCATGGATGAATAAGGTTAGGTTGGGGCTATTGACATTAGATCTTCCTGCACTATTGAAACTCCTGCAATACATACATCACTGCCATTTACCCATGGATCATGTCAAACAAGATAGATTTCCAATCAACATAAGAAAACAAAATTCTGTTATTTAGTTGCCTAGTTCATGCATGGAAATACTTGTAGAATACTGTGAAACACCATGAGATATAATACAAAGTTGGATATATCAGAAAGAAAAACTGAAACCTATTCTTGAAAACTTAAAAGATGTTGGTCTAATTAACAGAAAACCCTAAATTACATAAGAAATCAAAATTCTATCTTTTTGGGGCTGAATAGGAGTTTTTCCTCAAACCATGGTCCCTAAAGGGAGGAGTGAGGCTAAATCCACTTGCTATTAGCCTTTTTGGTATTCCTTTATCTCTCTAAAGCTATGCACAAATGGAAGCAAACTAATCAAATTCACCACTACTTGCAATGAAAGAATGCCAAAATCAATTCAATAATTAATCTAAGAAATAACCTAAGAATACAAGTACAATAAGAGGAACCTTTACTGCTAGGGTTGGGCCCTAACCCATGAGCTTCAAGCCTCTGAGTCAAATCAATGTTGGATCATGGAAATTCTCATTCTCATTCTCATATCAAAAATTACATAACAATGTTTTGCCACAATCCTTTAACTCGAAAATCCTTAGTTCTCTTACATAAAAAAATATGAATCCAAATGAGGCTCTAGGCCTCCTTATTTATAAAACTGAAGTCTCCAACAAATTCCATAAATCTAGGAAGGCTTGGCTCCAAAACTCAAGATGAAATGGTTCTTAACTGTCACTAGCTTGGCTACCCATGATCTCCATGACTCGGCTGCTTGCAACTCCGAGCCAGTGTAATTTGATTGAGGGATATTCGAATGAGTGAGGATTTAATGAGGAAGATCCATCTCCTATAATTTCTCCTTCTTGTCTCATTCGAGTTCATGCACCTTAATTAGCCAGAATTGCCATGATTTTCTCCCAAAAACCCTCAATTAATGCACATTAGACCACTAGAAATAACATCTTACTTTTACTCATCTCATTAAGAAAAATATAATTAAGACATGTAAATAATTATGAGAAGAGTTGATTTTAATAAGATTGGAGGTGTATTAACGTCCATATAGTTACCCAATGATGAGGCTCATCATTACCCCCTATTGAAAGTGTTGATCATCCTTTAAGAAACTTAATCTATATCCATGTCCTTCATTGCTCTAGTGGCCTCCTTGACAACCCATGCTTCTGTTGTAGTTTCCTCTTCTTGTGAATAAAATCTTGCCTTCCTCTCTATCTCCTCCCACTACTTTCTTTCTTCTTCTTCTATCACCCCTTCCAACATTCCTAAAAGTAGTGGTGGAATAAATCTTAATCCAATCCAATTGATTTTGAGTCTTTGTAGAGCCTGCTTATATATGGGAGTTCTATTTAGTGCCTCTCTCATTCTTTGAGGAAAATGGTATTCTCTGTTTTTTAGGCTGTGAGGAAAGGTGTTCCACCTCATTTGGAAAGCTCGCATATTGTCATCTCCTAGAAATCTGAACATGTCTTCAAAGTGTTTGACTTCTTGTTCTTGTGTAGCAAGGTACCTAGGTGCAAGTTAGGATCATTTGCAATGAGGTTGTGGGTGTTGATGACAACCATTGGATTAGATTGTTTAACTCTGATCATGAGGGGTTCTGTCTCTTCTCTTGTCATTACCTTTTTCATCTCTGTAGCTCTTTCCTCCTCATGATTCATCCATGATGCTAAGGCCATGAATTACAAGTATCCTCGTTTTGAATTTGGGTCCCACACATTCAAATCTGTCAAGGCCAAGTTGTGTAGGTAAAACTCAAACATTTTTTTCTCTGTCTTCCAAGGTGCTTTGATCATAGAGATCAGTGAATTGTCTATAGTCCTAGAAGGGCATGATGCCTCTCTGTGCTAAAGTCTTGATTTGGAATTGTAGCCATTGTTCCTTGAGATACAAGGAATAAGACTTTATTGGCATCCTGCATTGGATTGCCTCCAAGGATAAACTGGCCTTAGTTTCCAATGGGATTTCGCTTTCTTGTAGTTGTCCTCTTAGCCATGCATTCTCTGCTTCTAACTAAGATTTCATCATTGCCTCTCTGTCCCTTATGTTTCTCAGCTCTCTACCCATCTATTTAAATTTTTCCTCCATGTGGCCTACATCCTCCACTCCTTTTGATTTGGAAATTTGCATCCACCTGTGTGTCCTTGCCCTCTCTCTTTCAAGCTCAAAGAATAAAGGAATGGAAAACTTTTGCGGCATTACCCTACCTCCTTCAATGAATCTGTAGTAGGAGCTGAGGTTGGGTTGTGGACTAGGTTCCCTCAGTTCTTGGTCTTCTTCCATTGTTTCTTGTGGAGTGATACCTTCTTGGTCCCTTTTCTGTACATTTTGTAGGTTTGATAGGGTTTCCTGTAGGATGGCCTCTGCTTTCTGTAGGTCTACCTGTGTCTTCTGTAGGAGACCTTTTCCTTTTGATGAGGCTGACCTTGTGACAAGCCTCCTAACATAAGTGATGGGACATTTGGGAGAGGCTTGTCCCGATGATCCTTCTCGTTGACTTTTCTCTAGAGGGGCTTCCTTTTCTTGCTGCTTTGGTGAATCCTCAATGAAATAATGAAGAATATGAGATGGAGGGATTGAAATATGGTCCTTTTATTCCTCTCATGCTGAGCTTATTCTCCTTTTTCTGACCTACAAACAACATTTCCAAAAAAAATTACACTTTTTTTTCTCTTTTTTCATTTTTTTCTCTTTTCTCTTTTTTTGAAAACAACTAGTCTACTTCCAAGGAGGTTTTCATCCTAGTTGCTTGCTCTAGGTGCCTCAAAAGATTTTTTCACCAGATATCTTTATATAATTTTTTTCAACACCATTGAGCTACCCCAAGAGGTTTTCAACCCAATAGTGGGGCTCAGTTGCCTCATGGAGGTTTTCACCCGAGTCTCTTTGTTTTTTCTTCTTCTTTTTTTCTTATTTTTTCTCTATTTTTTTTCTCCTTTTCTTAAGGGACTTAAAGTGGTGAAGATGAGACTTGCTCCACCACCATCACTATCTTGTTGATGCCATTGATTAATTCTTTCTTTGACAAGGGCTTCTTATAGACCTTCAATATGTACCCATTGATAAGTAAAGGGATGGCCTCTACATCAATGGTTCTTATCTGTACTGAACCATTATCATGACATTTTTCTATGACATAAGGCCCTAACCATCTAGTCCTTTACTTGCCTTTAAAATCCTTGTACCTGGAATAATACAACAAATCCCAATCACCTTCTTGAAACTGCTTGTCCTTTATATCCTTGTCATGCCAATTTTCCTTTGAACTTGGGTCACCTCTATGTGTAGGAGGGCCTGCATCCTAAATTCATCTAACCCATTCAGTTGGAGCAATCTTTCTCGTTGTGCCCTGGTGAGATCTAAATCTAGTTGTGCTTCCATTATTAAGGTGTTGTATTTGAATTCAATGGACAATAGGGCTTTCTTCCCATAGACCAGCTCATAAGTAGTGAATCTAGTGGTGGTCTTCCAGGTGGCATTGTAGGCCCAAGTGGCGTCAGTTAATCTATCTTCCCAATCCTTTATGTTGTTGCTAATCACCTTGTTCAGAATTCCTTCCAACGCTCTATTGGTTACCTCCACTTGCCCATTATCTTGTGGGTGGTAAGGAGTGGATGTTTTGTGCTTGATCTTGTGCTAGCTTAACAAATTTTCAATCATGTGAGATGTGAATTAACTACCTTGATCAGTGACCAATTCTCTAGGGTACCCAAACTTATAAAATACATTTTCCCTTAAGAATTCAACCACTTTTTCTTCTGTTACTGCTTTGATGGCCTTGGCTTCAACCCACTTTGTTAAATAGTCAGTGCACACAATAATGCACTTCTTTTGCCTAGATGGAGGGTCAATGGGTCCAATGAAATCCATGCCCCACTTGTCAAATGGCTTGAAAGTCACTTGAGGTTGTAGAGGAATTTCATCCCTTGGGGTAGGTCTCCCCATCCTTTGGCATCAGCCACATTGACTAGTGTACCTACTCACATCTTGGTGAAGAGTGGGCCAGTAATAATCAGCTTGTAGTACCTTAAATGTTTTTCTTTTGGATGCAAAGTGACCTCCACAAGGCCCATCATGACAAGTCAGAAGGATGTCAAAGACTTCTTCCTCCCTGACACATCTTCTTAGAATTTGATCCGAGCCTAGTTTGAAGAGGTTGCCCCCAGTCCAAGTGAATGGGGCACTCTTACTTACGATCTTTCTCTTTTCCTTGGAGGACAAATTTGGTGGAAACTATGCAGACACCAAGTAATTTACTATGTCAGCACACCATGGAGAGAGAACTGAAATGGTGAATAAGTGTTCATCTGGTAATTGATCATCAACCATTCCTTCCAACCCTGCAGGCAAAGTCAATCTTGATAAAAAATATGCAACAACATTATCCTTGCCAGGCTTATCGATAATAGTTAAATCAAATTGTTGCAATAAAAGTAACCATCTAACAATCTGGGCATTTACATCAGGTTTATTCATCAAGTATTTAATTGCAGCATGGTCAATATGTACAAATGTCTGGTAACCAATAATGTAATGTCTAAATTTCTTCAACGAATGCACAACAGCTAGGAGCTATTTTTCAATGACTGTGTAGTTCAACTTGGCTTTGGAAAGAATCTTACTGATGAAGTAAATGGCATAAGGTAGCTTGTCATATAGCTAGCCTAGAGCTGCTCCTATGGCTTTGTGAGAGGCATCGACATGTATATTGAAAAGAAGAGCCCAATTTGGGCCTCGGAGAATAGGTGCAGTTGTCAACTTGTCCTTTAGGGTGTCCAAGGCTTCTTGACAGCTTTCTGACCATACAAATTTGGAGTCCTTATCTAATAACCCAAATAAGGGAGAAGATAACTTACCTAGAAAAATTCTGACATCTCTCTGCTGTTGGGAGCTGGGACCCTTTGGATGATGGCTAACTTATTTGGGTCTACCTGCAGTCCTTTCTGGGATATTGAGTGACCT
>APFE030498328.1:0-19370 GCA_000404065.3 Pinus taeda | reverse complement strand
CTTATTTGGTTTGTTTGTCATTAGAGAGTCTTAGACTCCTAGGAAGGTTAGATTTGTCCGCAAGTATAACTCATTCCGCGTGACAGGAATATATACTCTATAAGATATTGAACATGCTAAAGGTGAATCAATAACTCTTGAGACTATTAAGTTAGCATATATAGTTTTTAAAAGGTGTGATCCTAAACAAATTGTACAAGACCAATGCAAAACTTTAAAAGGTTTCAAGGCATATATCCATGAAAATTTTCCTTTTGATGAAGTATTTGAGGGACTCCAATCTTATGAAGAAGTCATCATTAGAATTCAAGAACTCCCAAAAGGTCTTGAAAAGGTTTCAGGCAATATATCCATGAGGATTTTTCTTTTGATGAAGTATTTAAGGGAGTCTTATGAAGAAGCTACATTAGAATTCAAGAAATCCTAGAAGGTTCTAAAAGAAATAAACTTTCAGGTTTCCAACGACATAGGAAAATACCCTTAGTGAGTGAATTTTTATTTTAACAACAACCTTGACAAAACCAAAAGGAATAACAATTGCAAGAAGACCAGTTACAAGTAGAGCAGTTACAGACAAAAAATATATAAACTAATAAATTGCAAAAAGAGAAAATACACGTAGAGAGCATATAAGTTGGAAAATTGTAGGCAGAGCAACCTTAGGTTGATGAGTCACATTCTAAAAAAATGCAGCTTGAGAAATATCAACAACAAAAAGATCAAAGTATATAAGATCAAGATATAGAGTTGCATACACTAGGAAAAATAATACTAAGAAGGAACAATTAGAAGAGATTGCAAGGGTTATTACAACCACTACAATTAGAAAGGCTTCCTTTCCAACATGTCTAGGTATCTTTTCTCCCGAGGTTGTTTATGCATATTCCATTGAACTAGTGGAGGAGGAAGTTGTTCCTTTGAGTGAGTATTTCTTCATTAGTGCAAGGAAATTTATTATTAAAAGGAGGCCATATAAAAGGAAAATGAAACCAATGGAAGAACCCTCAAAGAAGGTTATTATATGGGACGCATCAAAATTAAATCAAGAAGAATTTGTAGATGAAGTTGCAGATTTTATTGGTGCTTATTCCCATGACAATAAATGGTCTTTTAGTGAACTTAAAGAC
Source organism: Pinus taeda (assembly GCA_000404065.3). Lineage (NCBI taxonomy): Eukaryota > Viridiplantae > Streptophyta > Pinopsida > Pinales > Pinaceae > Pinus > Pinus taeda. Next base: position 18,243 of record APFE030498328.1, on the reverse strand, counting down.
ACCATAAGGCAACAAGAAGAAAAAATCAATTTTCTTGCAGAATAGGTTGCAACAACAAAAATCTCTTATTGAAATTGAGCATCATTAACATATTGACATCCTCAAATAACAATAGCAAGGTCAATTTTAAGATTTTGAAAGATGATTGGAACAAGAAAATGCACAACTATAAGAGGCATTTACAAAGACAATTGTATATAACACAGCTAAAAAAAAAAAAAAAAACTTACTAATTCAAAACAATTATTGCAAAAATAATTAGGGCTAGAATTTCGTAAGTAAGCTTTGAAATCAGATGAACAACAAAGGGAGTCTTAGGAAGAGTTCTACCAAAAGTTAAGCCAGATTTTAAAATATCATCAAATTTTGTAATGGATTTTCCAATATAATCACAAGATACATTTGAGAAATTAAAGAGTTAACAAGTAAAATATATATCAACTCTAGTTAGTATTATGAGGATTTCAAAAGAGGAAAAACTCAAAACTTAGATTGCTCTAGATAACTTATGTTGATATCACTATTGAATTCAACAAGTCAAATGTACATTTTCTCGGGGAAATTATTTTCAATGAATCATGTATTACTAATATATAACAACAAAGGAGTTAAACTCACAATTTAATACCGATGGACTATGCAATTTATTAATTAGTTTCTTGTTAATTTGTTGACATGTTTTAAGATAATAAACATCGTGGAGAAATTATTGTTATTGTTGGCAAGGTTTATTGTCTCTAGATTAACTCGCATATCTTGAAGGTTTATTCTCAGTGGGAGACTTATATTGACGATATCGATAAGCAAATCCTTACAAATCAAGGAGAAAACCCCTAATTTTGTAATCTTGTTTTATCCATATGGATTTTTCTCTTTTACAAGGTAAAATCTTATTTTATATATTTGTTGATTTTATTTCTCACGACCTGAGCTAGGTTAGATGATTAATATAATACCTTCTTTTATTTCTTTTTATTTTTTATTATATTATTAGATATTTAGATAATAAATTAGATTTAATTTATTCATCTCAAGAAAATTTGGAATTCAATTTCTCTGTTTTAGGTGGCCAATCGAGCCCACGTTTTTGGTAAGGAACTATCATACCAAACTAGAGGCAATTTAGTTGGAACTAATCATAGGATAGTTTTCCATCTATCCGTTTATAGAAGAATTTATCCGCCTAGCAACAGTGTCATGTTAGCAATGTGAGGACTTTTAGACCTTTTGGGAGAAGTGATGAATGAGTATATTTCATAAGAATGCTTGGAATGAACAGAAATTATTTTTCATTATAAAGGAATGTTGGAAATATTAATGAAAATTATAAACACGTAGAAGAATGTCAATAAAAGGTGAATGGATAGTTAGACACACATTGTTATGTAGTGAATATCAAGAAGGCACAAAGTTATTTGGTACATGTAAAATTCAAAGACATTAAGACATATATTTTGACATGGCTTAGCATTGGGAGGAAAGCACATTACATTGTCATAGAGCAAATAGATGGGCTAGTTATGGCATTAAACTTATGGTTTATTATGTCAGTTAAAGTTGACCATTAAATTTAAAGGTGGAAGTGTAATTGATGTTAGGTTTAAAACTGAAAGATAAATTAATGGTTAGAAAGGATAACTAATAACTTGATCAAAATTAATCAATAAAGTCTCTATATGTACATCTATTATTATTGGATGTTCAACAATTTAGACATTAGGAGTAATATAAGTTGTTCATATTACTAGTCCCTACCTCTGTTAGGGACTATAGCATTCACCTTGTAGTCAAAGTGCATTGACTTTGCATTTTTTTCCTGTGCTTTTTCAATTTTAACCAAAGTTTCATGAAAAAGTTGAATATTTTGATTTTCCCTAAATTAAAAAATAATTTTCCAATTTTCTGAAAATCTTATTTCTAATTTTCTATTGGCTTAGAGAGCTCTGATGGGACATAATTCCCCTAGTGGAGGGAATTTTATTTTTGGTATTTGTCTTGACAATGCATTTAAAAATAAAAATAAAACTAAATTTGTGAGTGGTCATTCATTGGTAAGTGCTTCTACATTGACGTGATTGCAAGTCCTTTATGTAGGCAAGGGGGCTAAACAATTGTGAAAAGGAACTGTGTGGAGGAAGCAGGTCCTTTACGTAGGCAAGGGGGTTGAACAATTGTGCAAATGAATCTTCCCAGCTCAAACACAACATTATTCCCAAACATGACCAAGTCTATTTCAACTGTTGTATAAGTATTATCTATCTCATTTTCACTTTACAACTATTCTTTTATTCACTTAGCCTTAATCCATCTTAACTCTATTATTGTTATTTTTGTTCAATATATCTAATAAAGTGTTTAAGCTACAAGTTCCCAAAACCATTTCTTCATTTCAATGCGAGAATGAAGCCTCAACCTGAAGAACAACCATTGAAAGTTCTAAAATTACAGAAAATTTGAATTGCAGAAGAAAAAACCACTGAAAATGGAAAAACTTGAGCACTAAGCTCCAAACAATAGACAATGTAAATGCTTGACAAGTAGCCAAATTTACAAGCTTCCCTAAAAAAGTATGCAGCTGAAAATTTGGGATTTTACTTGTTCGCTCTATCAAACCATTGCACGGACTCACAAATATTTTATTTGTGTGGCTAGTAATATCCATGTGTCTGGAGGAGCCAAGAGTAATATCCATGTGCAAAAGAGTCCATGTATAAGAACAACAAGTTGTGCATGCATCCCAATCCCAGACCTTTAGCTAATCCACTCTTTTTTCCAATCTCATATGTTTACTACATATCATTTTTGTATGAACTAACTACATTATCCTCCCTAACGAATGCATACATCATCTGCACATTCCCAGTTACCTCTTTAGCAATCCCCCTGGCCTTAATGTAAGCATGTCGACTCCGACTCCTAAGATTCGTCACAATAAATGCATACAGACCCCTGCAAGTGCAATGAAAGCAACAATCTTTAACGTGACCAAACTGAGTTTCCACATCGTCGAGAAACACATTGCAAATCCAATAATGAATCGGTTGATGAAATGAAAAAAAAATCCCAACCTTCTCAGAAATGGCATCCTGCACTATAATAATGTCATTGGTGATTGCAGACACCACCTCCCCTCTTGTGGCATTAATGTCAAAAAATCTCACGTCTTGATTCAGCATGGCTCACATGCATACTAGTCGCATTCGAGTAGCCTTCCATTCTCCAGTATACATCCAACAATCCACCTCGGTCCATGATGAGATTAGAACTACAACTTCCAAATAAACAAAATACAAAGTGTAATGGGAAACCTTTCCATAAACAGCGAGAGGACCCAAATAAGCAAGCTCGAGACAATTAATGAACTTCCCAAAGAAAATGAACAAGAAGGGCACTAATGCCCCATTTGCACAAGCTCCCACAAGGCCAATCTCCATTAAAAGATAATCCCAACCTATCTATAAATGAGAAATTATTCTAGAACACTAATTTATGTTTTTTATTCAATGTGTGGAGGCGGTGACTCTAGTTTAAATTCGAATTCTTCTATTCAACGAAGATCAAAGATTTCTCTAATTTACTATCACTTTATTATCACACATTTAACATCCAATGAATTTTTCACATATATAGTTAACTTAATTTTTTATTTTTGTAAGCTTGGGAAGACTATATCTTCATCATCATGTCTAATATATCACCACGATCTAGGTGGGGAATTGACTCAGTGACTTCAAATCAAAGAGTGTCTTAACAAATCTAAAACCTTGTAGACATATATAATTTATTTAATTAAAAACAATTTATCTAAGAATATAAAATATTTAGAATATTAAGTCAACAATATATCATTAGTTATTTGATGTTCAAAAGTAAACATATGATTAACCATAATGGATGAATGTATGATAGAGTCTCTTGTTATGTATGATAGAGTGCCTTGTAATGATCTATTGGGTTAAAATATTAAGTAGTGGATAACGGATCCCAAGGTAGGATAATAGATTGATGGGACATTTTGGGAATGGGAATACGAGAAGTGACAAGAACCATAAACATTGCATCCGCCAAACATATAGATATAAAGTGTGAACATGTAAAAGATACAATTATTTCAATATATATTGTTGCAAGTGTAACTTGTTGATGAAAAAAGATGCAACCTCAATTAATTTACCTTTGGAATGCTCTGTAACGACAATCTCCACCCATCATTAACACCTCCTCTCATGGAAACATAATCCTCTTTTACATATTAGGATTCACACTGAAGTTGAGGCAAAATGATTTATACAGCACATATAGTGTCTATGAATAAAAATAGGCATATTTTATTGTAATTTGTCAGTAAAGAAATAACTTATTGGATTCTATCATGTCCATTATCGAAACTCATTTATATCAACATTTCCTCCAATACTAAAAGCAACGTGTTTCCTCTCTTTTCTTAGGGGATTGCGGAGTCGGAGAGAGGTCAAATGTAATGGCTCCTAGTTGATTTTTCATGTAAATAAAATAAGACCAAGGTCATGGGACATGTATTCCAAGTTGAATGTCGGGAAAACATTATAGTGGGCATCACTTGTGATTAATTAATGGCTATGGAAATCGACAAATGCATTGGAAAAGGAAAAGGGGAAATAATTAGCGTTTAATTATTGAAATAAAGAAAAATAGGAGAAAAGGAAGGTGAAGAGACATAGGTTTGCATGCAAGGGAAATTAGAGGGGAAATGAAGAAAATAAAAGTCTCAATGATAAAAAGGCTTCAGAGAAACAATTGCTAGATTTTGATAGTTTTTTAACAGTTTTGTGGTGGAGCTCTAGTTCATTATCTCATTCTCTAATATTCCTGTGCACTTTGAGAAATGTTGGAGCATTCTTGGAGCACTCTGGTATTCACTTGGATTAGGGAAAGAATGCAAAGGAAAGCAGGAAAGTTCAAGGAGACAGTTGGATCAGCAGCTACAACTAGATTTATTTCCAGGTAACAGGTTGCATGTGTGATTTATTTGTTGATTTTTGGATGCATGGTATATGCATGTGATTCCTTGGTTACGTGCTGTCATTGGCATGGATATTTTCCTAGATTGAAAATGGTTTCAACCTTACCTTGTCATTTACTGGATATCCATGGTATTGGGGGTTTCCAACTTGTTTTTCTAATTGGTGCTCAATTTCTTTATGTTTGTGGGTTGGAAAAAACGTTGTGGAATCCATGGAATAACTTGGGTTGAGTTGCTAGTTCCTAGAGTTGTTGGTTGGGACAAACGCTCTAGAGCCCTTGGTGGGTTGAGTTACTAGTTCCTAGAGTCGTGGTTGGAGCAAACGCTCTGGAGATCCGGAAGGATGTGGGTTGAGTTACTAGTTCCTAGACCCGTGGTTGGAGCAAACGCTCTGGAGACCCGAAAGATTGTGGGTTGAGTTACTAGTTCCTGGAACCCTAGACAACTTGGGTAGAGGCTGATATGGTTGATGTTAGTGATTTCCAGACCATGGAGGTGGAATCATTGTGGTTGAGGGTTGAGGTGGTTTGGTCTTTGGAAGACCCAGTTGGTTTTGTTTTGGTTTATTCCATGAGACTCCACATTCATGCTTGGAATATGGCATGGGGATAATTGATTGAAAGAGTGATTTGGTTCAGACCAAGCTATGGTCGAGTTGTACGTGGAAGTCCCTGACTTGGTTGGCATTTTCATATGTTAATAATATTTATTTTCCTATTGTGATTTATGAGCACTTGTGCTGGTTATTATATTGACATTATGGTTGATTTTTCATGGTTTCTATGTTGGTTATATGATATATTTTATCTATGGCTCTTCACATGTTTGATAATTCATTGAATGATTGATGAATGCATAGCCTACCAAGTGTTATTAAAACTAGATAGAGAGGGTTTAGAGCCTTCTTGGTGATTCTCATATAAAGACTATCAATTTATGATCAGAATGCATTCATGACCTGTAGGTTACATGTTTGCCATATGTTTGATGAAATGTTTGTTATGGATTGGGCATATTTTAATCAAGTTCTTGCTTGAGTTTTGATTGGATGGCTTTGTCATTACCTTTTATTACATTCTGGAAAGTTACATGAAATTTTGGGCAGTGGTCTGGAGGCTAACCTGAAAAGGTGGCATAGATCCTGGAACCGCATGCTTAGAACTGGAGGAAATGGATCATAACTACATGGAAGAAAGCCTATGAATATGGTTATAGGCTTCCAATCGCATGGATGCAGTGCCAAGGGTGTGGTTATGGAGTTAGGCCAAAGAAAAAGGGTTCCAACTCAAGGATTGATCACCTGGGGTGGTTGTCCATCTCTTGAGTGATCTATAGTCCTTGTGGGATGTCAATAAGTACTCAAATTGTAGGCCCCACTTCCTTAACTGGACCTTGGAGGTTGAGTCATGTCATAGTGACACTCATCTCATATTTACCCTCAAAAGCTTGTGAAATTGGGTAAATGTGGCAGGAGATGTCACATCACATTATTTGTATTCAACTTCCCTCTTTCATTGATTTCTCTTACATTCAGGCTCATTGAAATTTGTCCATCTTTAATGCAGTGTAGGCTATGGGCATATGCAATCTAGATCTGAAAAGTGATTGGTTCATTTCATTTAGTTCATGATTTTTGCAAGGAAGCGAAATAGGGATATCCACTAACAGTGTTATGGATAACTTAATAACTTTGGTAAACAAGATACAAAGGGTTGGCACAATGCTCGGTGATCATGGTGAAGAGAACACTTTGTCGACTAATTGTTTGTAGATTTTTGATTATTATGTCATATAATTAATAAATTTTGATTTATAAATTTTTATATTCTCTTTTATTTTTATTTTTATAATTATTAATGTTTTAATTTCTTTGTTCATATGCACTTTTTTTATCTAAGTTATATTATACTCACTTTTTTTCCCCCGGGAAGAAAAATCATAATTTTCATTAACATAGAAAATTACATGTTGTAAATGCCATAGGCATATGTTGTAAAGTGACCATGGTCAGCTATGAACTATTGCAAACTAATATAAACACCTACAAAAAACCCTTACCGGGTATACTGATAGTGTTCATATACAATGTTATTTACATATCCAAAACTGATTCATAAATATTAACACAAAAAGATGTTGGATCTAGAGCCCGTTTTCCCTCTGTATATCGTGGTCCATATAAGGTCTATGATAGTATTGATAGATCTGTGCAGGAGTATGCTCTATAATCAGCCATTCTCCTTGAGCATGATGTGTTTTCGCTTTCGATACCCTGTCTGCACATGCATTGTGTTCCATGTAGATATGAGTGCAAGAAACAAGATCAAATCGTGATTTTAGAAATAATACATCATCCAATATTGTTCTAAGTGTATATGCATAACATGATGTAATGCAGTTGAACCAGTTTATGACAATCTTTGAATCCCCAAATATTTGTAGTTGTCTGCAATTTTTTAAAATAGCAAAATGTAAGAGATGGCAAAGGGTGATGAGCTATGCATAATTGTTAGCGCCATCTCCCAGCCCCAAGCAGATGTGGTAAAAATGTGTTTCAGATATATGTAGTATGATGCCTCCACCGCAGCCCTGTTCTTGTGCTGCTCCATCAAAATAGGCCCAAGGTTTCTCTTTATCAATGACTTCTGGTATAATGTTTCTTGTCTGGGTAACCTGTGCCTCTTCCATGATTTCTAAGTAGCTCTTACAGATATTTGGAATGATTTGAGCCCAAACAATTTGTTCGCCTGAAAGATAATATTGTTTCTGCAAATCCAAATGTGCAAGGACACTATGAGAGGTAAGTTCCTAGCTTTCGGGTGTGTTGCAGAATCCCACCATCTGTTCCAGGCCATATTTATATCATCCCCGGTCCATGTGATTGGTATATTAAGAAGCTGTAAGGCCTGTGTCCAAACTTGTTGAGTAGTGGGGTAGGTGAGGAATAGGTGATTGGTTGATTCCTCTTCTGCTCTACACAGAACACACCATGTAGGTCCTGGAAATGCCTGTTTCCTGAGATTTGTTCCAGCTAGGGTTTTGTCTGAAATGATATTCCACATGAGTAATCGGGAGCGAGGAGGACCATGTAGCTTCCAGGTATTCAGCCACCAGATTTTCATTGATTATGGTTTGTATCTTGCATGAATTATTGAATATTCATCCTTTGGGGTATAGGTCCCATGCTGTGTAAGTCCCCATAGCAACTCATTTGGTTCATCCTTTAATCTCACATGGGATTCAGTTAAGGCCATCAAGTAGGTCCTCCATGCCATGTGCCACTAAGCTAGAATATCCAGTGTCGTCCCTGAAAGCCAAGCTTGCTGATATATTGTTGAGTTGATAGGATCCCCAATTTGAGCCATGTTGACAATATCCGTTTGTTTAAGGATGGTAGTCAAGTCCAGTGGAAGGAGATGGGAGTTCCTGCACCCAATCCATGGGTCAATCCCAATACGGTCCGACCCACCATTACCAATCCTCCATATGAGTCCCCTTCTAATGATGGGGAGGGTATTTATTATAGCCCTCCAGATTATTGATATACCCTTTCTGTTCCAAGATGGTAGTCCTAGCCAATCCAGCACTGAGAACGGTCAGATGTATTTGTATGTGATCATATCCGACCATAGGCTCCTGTGTTTCATAAGCAGCCATCCAAGTTTGGCTGCAAGAACCTGTGCAAAGGCAGATAGGTTTTTTAAGCCCCAGCCTCCCCATTTTTTGGGGATAACAATGACGCTCCAATTGACCCAAGCATAGAGTTTCCCCTCCTTATGTCCCTTTCGTAAGAATTGGCAGCATACTCTTTGTATCCTTTGCATACTTCCTTGAGGAATATAGGCCAAGGACATCCAGTATACCGATGTGGCTTCAAGTACTGATTTGATAAGCACCAATCTACCAGGCCTAGATAGTAGTCGATGGCTCCATATGTTTAATATTCTTTCCACCTTTGAAATCAACCATGTCCAGTATGTTATTTTGTATCCATCTGATTTTATCCTAAATCCCAAGTACTTCAGTCCATCCTCTAGGGCCTGATTCCGAAAAGGGAAGTTTTGGAGAGTAAGGTTGGTTTCCTGTTCAGTACATTTTGATAAGGATATAGTGGATTTGACCTAATTAATTTCCATCCCTGTGGTAGAGCTGAATAACCTCAATATCCCCATGAGAGTGATGATGTCCTAAATGATCCCATCAAGAAATATGAGGATGTCATCTACAAAGAGTATATGTGATAATATGCATTGATCCATAATCTTGAGGCCCTTAAACTGCCCCTCACGCTTCTCCGATGCAATATTTTTGTTGAGGCCTTCCATGACCGATAGGAATAGTAGTGGGGATAGTGGACATCCTTGCCTGAGTCCCTGCTCCGCTCGGAAGGAGTGGGAGGTCGATCCATTGATTAAAATTACAAAGGATACTGAATTAATACAGCACATAATCTGTCTGATAAAGTCTGTGGAAACCCCAGATGAGTGAGTAACATCTGAAGGTATAGCCAGTTGACCATCTCAAAAGCCTTTGAGAAGTCAATTTTTAGCATCACTCCTTTGAGTTTCTTCAATTTGATAGAGTGGAGGACCTCTTGTGCCATGCCAATGGCCTCATGGATTTGTCGATTTTGCAGAAAGGGATGTGATCTGACAGGATCAGTTTAATACGATTAGCTATAATCTTAGCAATAATATTACAAAGGCAGTTGCATAGGGATATAAGCTTGAAATCATTAAACGATAGTGAGGAATCCAGCTTGGGAATGAGGGCAATAAAGGTGGAGTTTATAGGCTCATGCATTCTACCCAGGATGTGGATTTCTTCGACCACTTCAAGGAGGTCAAGACCAATGATGTCGAAGAAGGTAGGGTAGAACTCCAGCGGCCATCCATCTGGCCCTGGACTTTTATCCTTTTTGAACCACTTCAGAGTGCTCTCCAATTCCCCCAAAGTGACAAGTTTACTGAGTTCCTACAACAAGTCAGGTTGCACAAATCTGGTAAAGTGCCCTGCGATTCAGATGATATCAGCAAGTGTAGCTCCTGGAGGAACTTTGAACAGCTGATTGAAGTGTGCAATGCCCATCTATGTCAGTTGTGGATGTGTATTAACTATTTGTCCCTGATCCGAGTGGATCTGCCAAATAGTGTTGCTGAATTTTCTTCCATTTACAAATTTGTGGAAGAATTTAGTGTTACCATCCCCAGCTTGTAAACAGATAGCCTTGCTTCTGAATCTTCAAGTTTCTTCCCGGTCTTGTAGGATTTTTGATCTCTGGGATTCCAACTCCATTAGGTGTAATTTTTCTTCAATGGAATTGAAGCCTCTCCCTTGTTCATCCGTTAAAGTGACCAATTGTTTTTCAATGTCAGTTAAGGTGTGCTCCTCCCTAGCTTTTTTATTTTTGACCCAATCAATAGATAACCACTTGAGGTTATTCAGGTTATTGCAAAAACCTACAACCTTCCTCTGCTCAATTGAAGGGGGATGAGATTTCCAATAATCCGAGACCATCTTGAGGTAATCAGGGTCCTTTAACCAGTTCGAATTGAACTTGTAGGGGGCTCTTGGTTTGTTAAAGGAACCAGCCAATTCCAGATATATAGGCGAGTGATATGAAATGCCATCGGAGCCCACCCATTGTCCGTAATTTGTAAGGGATACTAGCAGGTCTTCATGGATGAGATATCAATCAAGTCTTCGCCCTAGCCAAGTAGGCATCTTCTTATTCATAGGTACGTTAATAAGACTATACTGATCCAAGAGGGAGCTCAATTGATCTGAGAGTGGATTGAGCTACGAATGATGGCCCCAAGATTCTGTGTGTCCTATGGAAAATTTGAGATCACCCCCTAATATAGTTGATTAATTAATCAACGAGTTATCTAGAATACACTTACAGAAGGCCAATCTATGTTGATAGGGGGCATATATGTTCATTATACGAATCTATTTGCCAAATTCAGCCAAAAATATGTCCATACCAAGGAATCCTTGACGGCCCCATGATGAAATCACCCTGATGTATCGAGGTTTTATCCTAAGAGAAAGTCCCCCAGACCACCATGCAACATCCAGGGCTTCAAAGTGCCACCCATACATGATACCAAGAAGGGTCTTGACAATCAGTTCGGAGGACCCCAAGGTCTCATGTAGGAAAATAATGTCACAGGGCACATTATTCAAGAGTATCTTGAGAGCCAATTCTTTTGAGGGGTTGGCCAAGCCTCTGCAGTTGAAGGAGAGCCATTTCATCGGGGAACATTTGCGAGGGTTTCCACTACTCTAAGCACCTAATCAATGGTGTTCTGTCGACCCTAGGAAACATCGTTCCCAGCTATTTTTATGGCTTTAGCTAATTTGGATGGTTGGCCTCTGGTGGGCTTATGATTAGAGTTATAGGGTGTAATACCCAAGCCCATCACATCAGGGATAGTCTTTTGTCAGGGACGGAGGTTGTAGGAGTGTGAGCACGAGGTTGGGGGGGGATGGCAGATGCAGGCCATCCTATCCAAGGATAATTGGCGGAGTGGTAGAGAAGATAGGTGATGGAGGCTCAATCGAACATGTAATGGGAGAAGTAATTAAACATGAGGAGGATCCAGATGCTGCCAAAGTGACATTTAAATGATTAAAACGTAGAGCAGAGGAGCAGGGGGGATAGACAGTACCCGATGAAGGAGCAGCTTCCGTCACAGACCGGGATCTAGTCATAGGAGGAGAAGGAGGCGACATCTGGCAAGCACTAGATGTCTGTACAGTGATCCTAGCATCATCCTTTGGATGATCCGAATCTCTGGGAAGCTCGTCCACCATCGGTTCCTTTGTTTGATGGTGCTTCGAACCCTTAGTAGCAGCTGGAGTAGCGGTCGAGAGCAGATGGCGGTCTTCGTATAGATGTTCGACCTTATGGCAATGCCTACACCGGAATGGCACTCCTTCATAGTCCAGATTTTTCTGACGCGCGAAATGACGCCAATGCAGGGTTATATTTTCCTCCAGTCCTGCCTTGGTGTCTAGGTGAACCAGTATGTGAGTCATAGTCATGATCCCTGACATTTCAAACGATTGATCGTGATCCAGGTAGATACCCAGTGCGTTTCCAATGCGCTTGAAAATAGTAGGGGTCTAGTATTGCAATGGAAGACCTGGCAGGCAAACCCAGATCGGCCTTGCTCCTAATTGTTCCCTCTCTGGATCGAATAGAGGATCCCATCTCTTCAGCAACATAGGTGCAAGTTCAATGTGCCAGAACCGGGATAATATCCAATCTGTGTATTCCTCCTCATGGAAGCGGAGGGAAAACCAGCCCCGCGCTAGTACCCAAATGATGGGCAGATCTTTCAGTAAGTTGCCCCAGATTTCCTCAGTCCAAAGTCAAAGCCTCTCACGTTATAGTTCCGCCCGCGGACACGGCCAACCAGTACCTTCTTGGCTATGTCATCCACTTCTCCCATCAAGAGATCTTAACCCAGTGCGAGGTTAATATCTCTGTCCCTGGCCCTAAGGCATCGACCTTTCTTGAGTTTGTATGTTCAGCGGGCCGTCGGATAATCCTTGAGCAAGCCGTGAATACCTTGCTTCATAGTCTAAGGGGTGGATGGGGTGGATTTATGAGTGGGAATCTGGGAGCTAAAACATCCCGAGCAAATGGGGGTGTTAGGGTTAGGGTTAGGGCCACCAGGGTTCAAAGGGCCGCTACAAAGAGGGGGGTTTGAGAAGGGGATGGTACCTATAAGAGGGGTGCCAGACATGGATGGGAAGCCCGGCGGGGCAGAGACGTAGGTGAGCTAGGGGAGCAATGCATCAAAGGAGGGTGAAGATTGTATACAAGAGCCTAACAGGTTCAGAGTCGCTGGGGAAAGATGGGGGCGATCTAACCCGGGGCCATCGTCGATAAGCACAGAGGAGGAGGGATGGGGCATAGATGTACCAGGTCGACCCGGTGAGGAGGTTGAGGCAGAAAGAGGTCGTCGAGTAGCAGCGAATGGTCCCAGACTGGAATTGGCACGATGGTGTAGGTTGTTGACCTCATGGGGAGGAGAGTCCATCGAGATATCTGCCTCGTCCATATCCTCGATAATCGACAGTAAACAGAGTAACAGCTGGCAAAATAAAAGGGGGACTCAGAAACGGAGGGCGCCAAGTAAACCGCTAGCTAGGTAGGTAGATTTGCAACAGGCCCAGTGAGCCCTGAGGGCTTAGCCCAGACCATCAGAATTCAAGCGACAGTACCCCAGAACAACCATGGATACCTCTCACAGTGCTCAGCTAGGGTTTCCTCCATCGCCAACCGTCCCGACAACATTTTATTAAGATAACCAAGTTACATTATACTCACTTAATATGACCCTTGGTATAATTTAATTTATTAAATTTTATGTTTTCAATGTATTGTAATAAATTTATTTTTAGCCTTATTTAATAAATTTTATTTTAATTCCATTTTTAATGAAATTTTAGTTCTTTTGATTTCTATTTGTTGATATTAATACTACTTTAATAATTCGAATAGTAAAGTAATTGATGTTTTCAATGTATGTAATAAATTTTTCTCTTTTTTAATTTCATTTTAATGAAATTATAAGTTCTTTTTGTTTTGTTTTGTTGAAGAGTAGTATTAATATTATTTTACTAATAATTTGATTTTTTATTTTTTAGGTCTATGTCATAAGCTTATTGATATTATGTTTTAATCTGAATCTTAACTATACCTAAAATCAAATCATGTTTTGAGATTGAATAAGTAATATTACTTAGTATTATTATTGGGGGGAGAGAGGTAGAGCTGGGTTAACAAAGGATTAGGCCCGAGAAGGGAAAGGGGGGCTAGGTTAATAAAATTCTCAGGGGTGGAGCATGAGAGGATGAAAGGGAAATTTTAGGAGAGGAGGGGTGCGATATAGGAGATAATTGGGAGGAGAAGGGGGGGAATGTGTGGAAAGATGAAGAATGGTAAGGACGATGTGAAAGGGAGTATTTTATTCATTGTGGGGGAGAAGGGAAATCTAATTTCTGCTAACTTCTAGGCCTTCATCCCTATTGAGGTTGTGTGGGTGCTTGATGATTTCGTTTCAAATGATGTTTTACATTGGTAATGACCTTTGTGTCTTCCAAGCAGATATGGTGGTTTTTCTTGCCTGCATGCTCAGCTAAAGCTAAAGAACAATATCTTTCATTATGGATATCTTCACCATGCTCTTTAAGCCTGATCTTGACAGACCTGCTTGTTTCCCCAATGTAGTACTCTCCACAAGAGCAGTTGATCATATAAACACCTTTCTGTTGGAGGAGTTATGGGTTGTCCTTGACAGATTTCATTCTTTGCTTAATAGTTGTCATGGGCTTGAATGAAGTTTTGATATATTTCCTGATGGGAACTTTAGCCAGCTTGTTAGTGACTCCACGAATATATGGAAGGTAGGCATTAGCAATTGGGGGGTTTTTAGATTTATCTTTCATGCTTCTGGATCTGGCTTTCTGGATGGCTTTGATGATGTCTTTATTATTGTATCCTAAGATTGTAAATACTTTTCTTAAGTAATTAATCTCTTCTGTGTGGATCTCATCTAATATTCTACAAGCTCTAATAAAGAGGGTTTGAAGCACACCCATCTTTTGAGTTGGGTGGTGGTGTAAATCTACATGAAGGTAATTATCTGTATGTGCCTTCTACTCTCTCGGATACCTTTCCATCCATAGTCGTGAAAGTACATGATGTTTTCCATGTGTCATTTCTTAAGAAGTATGTTAAACATGTTGATCATGTGATTGATTGGTCTATATTGCAGGTGGAACTAAGAGGAGAATTCCAGCCGGAACCATAGTGAATTATGCATAGAAATATGTTCATGCTTCGGAACTGAGCAATCGAATAGGTTAAGGTACAATGCAAGCACTTTGGGCCCAATGAAGCTACATGGGAGATGGCAGATCAAATGTGGGCTATGTATCCTTCATAGTTTGCCGGTTGACGCAAAGCAATTTTGGTATGGTGTTTTGGTATATGTCCTTGGTATATGTTTTTGATACATGTTTTGGTGATGTTTGGTATATGTAAATATGTATATGGAAGTAAATACCACCATGAGCTATGTTATAAAGCTCCAATAAGTGGTATGGGTGTCATGTCATTATTATGTTATATTTTTTATGTTGTCATGTTGGTTTGCTTCTAAGCAGGGTGATCATTATAAATACTACATCGAGCTAAGTTATAAAGCTCCATGGACATTATATTTTTCTCACAATAGTCTTGTGGTTATAGGTGTTGGTGAACACCAACGACGGTGTTCCCCCAAGGGGGAGGGTTATTTAATAACCCTGGTGAAAATTCCATGTAATAAAAGTAATAAAGGCAAAATAATAACCACGGTTGATGGGACACTTATTCCAAGTTGAAAATTGGGCAAGACATCCTACTGTGGGTGTTCATTTCAGTTAATATGGCTAAGGAAATTGAAAAAGGAATGGCTAAAGCTTTGGAAAAGCAAAATGGCATTTTTGGCACATTTATTTATGAGAATAATGGAAATTAGGAGAAAAAGGAGGTGAAAGGTCACAGGTTGCATGTGAGGAGGAAAATGAAGGAAAATAATGGAAAATGAAGAGAATAGAGGCCTCATTAATAAAAAGGCTTCTAGGGATCATGTTCACAGACTTTTTTCAATTTATTTTTGGAGTTCTCTCTCTATTTTCTCTCTCTCATACTCTTGGACACTTAGAGTTTCTTGGAGCACTCTTGGAGGAGTGTGGCATACTTGGATTTTTGGAGCAAGCATACAAAGGAAGAGGAGGAAAGTGCAAGAGGACATCGGGATCAGCATCTACAATGGGTTTTTCTTACAGGTACTGAGTTGCATGTTTGTTTTCCTCACTAGTTTTGGCATGCATGGCATATGCATGTGGATTATTAATCATGATCTATCATTAACATGGAGGATTGCCTGGATTGATAGTGGATTTGCCTAAACTTTCCATTTCTTGGATAGCCATGGTGTTGTGGATTTATTTCTTTGTTTTCTGGTTGGTTCTCATGTTTCCTTTAGCTTGGGTTGAGTTATTAGTTCTTGGAAGCCCCGGTTGGACAAATGCTTTGGAAGCCCTATAACAACTTGGATTGAGTTAGTAGTCTTGGAACCCTTGGTTGGACAAACACTATGGAATCCCTTGGTGAGTTGAATTACTAGTCTTGAAAACCCTGGCTGGACAAACACTTTGGAACCTGACGATAGTTGTGGGTTGAGTTACTAGTCCTAAAAGCCTTGGTTGGAACAAACGCTTTAGAGCCCTGGAAGGCTTGGGTAGAAACCAATCTGGTGATGGTTTTGTGATGTCTGACCATGAGGAGGAATCATGTTTGATGGGTTGAGGTGGTTGGCCTCTAGAATCCCTAGATGGTTTTGAATTGATGCGTTTTATGAGATCCCACATTCATGCTTGGAATATGGCACGAGGTTGAATGGTTGAAGAGAGATTTGGCTCAGACATTCTATGTTTGGGTGGAACGCAGTAGTCCCATCCCAGGTTTGGATTTTACATCATCAATATGAGGTTATTTCTCCTTGTATTTCTATGAGTATTATATTGGTTTATATGTTGATCATATGGTTGTTATTCCCTTGGTATTTCTATTACTATTTTCCTAATTACGTATATGTTTTATGACAATATCTATGTATGGCTCTCATCATGTTATAACTTGTAAATGGATGGATAATGTATCTATGACCTAATGGATGAAACTGCAGCTAATGTGTTGAGGCATCAATGGTTCTCAGTGATTCTCAGCTTAGTATGAGACCCCTATGCTTAGATTTGTTATTTACACCTGTAGATTACATATTTGTGATATCTTTGATAAAATGCCTGTCATGGCTAGTAGGGGTTTAGTCAAGGGTTTGCTCAAGTATTTGTAGTTGCATCATTGTTTCCTTGTTATCTTTTTGTTCTGAAGGTGTCATTCGATTCTTGGCATTGACCTAGTCTTTTGGCCTAAAAATGTGGCTCAAATCCCAGGGATGCTTGCACAACACTGAGAAAAATAGTCCCTGGCCATTGGCATGCCTTGTCATGAGAGGGCCCAAAGCCTCCTAGACACTTTCAAGCCCATAAAATAGGAGTGTTTGGGGGTCAAGTGGTTTAAAACTTCAATGGGACCCAAGGACTAGTTACCAGAAAGGTTGGGATGGTTTCTAGGAGTTATGTTGTTGATGTTGAAGGTTTGTATAGTGTGTTTCTATCAGTTCCACTTCCTTAACATGAATTAGGTGTTCGAATCATATCATAGTAAATTCTTGTCACATGTTTACCCTGGTTGGCTGATTACTTGGGTAGATATGGAGGAGGGTATTTCAGAGTGGTATCAGAGCATGGTTCAACCCTCAGACCGGATGGGTTGTGTGTTGGCCATGCATTCATGCCGGTTGCATGTGTGTATCTCGTGTGGTAGGACCATATGCTTGTTGTATTTGTATGGTATGAGTCATGGTTGTAGTGATGTTTCCATGGAAATTTGATGGTGTTGTTGTCGAGTGTGTTATTATGAGTGTGTGGTTGATTATGCATTGCTTATGCATGTTAATGTTCACATGTGGTGGAGTGTATAGTGATGTAGTTGTTGTTTTCATGCATGAGGTTATGGTATGTGTAGTTGATGTGGTCATGCATTGATGAATGGATTCTAGCTAGAATGATGGGTACATGGTTATATGCTTATGTGATATGTTTCTATATGTTGTCATGATTATGTTATACATATATCACGATGATTTATTGATCTTGTAGACAATATTTCCTCCCCGGACTATAGTAAGGTACGTTGGTTTATTATGATTTGGTTTAGCTAACATGATATACCTTGCAGGAAGAAATATCAAAGATGACTAGCAAGATGGTAGACTACAGTTCCTAAGACTCTCCCTCTGGATCAAATGAGCAGCGTGGTGTTGGGCATGTAGGTTTTAACCCTGTATAGGAATTAATTGCATACGAATTCTAAAACATAGAAAATAAACAATGCGAGAGCACAACACATATACACAGAGATTTTCCCCTGGATCCCAAAACCGGGACTACCAGATTAATTTTTCATTATATTGCTTTCAATGTTACAATACATATTTATACATGCCGAAGCATCCAATACCATGGACCTAAAACCATCGTGTCCAAAACCATGGACCGAAAACCATCGTGTCCAAAACCATGTACGAAAACCATGCACAAAACCATAGGTA
>APFE030498321.1:0-10468 GCA_000404065.3 Pinus taeda | reverse complement strand
AAGTATACGTCAAACACCCGAGTTGGAAAAAGAAAGTGCAGATCAAGATCAAAAGTAACAGGTTGTACAGACTACAACTACAATCACCAATGGCACTAATAAGCAGTCATGGAGACAAGGATTTGAACAAACTATGGCACAGAAGAATGGGACATTTACACCATGGGGCTCTGAGAATTCTCAGAAACACTGTAACAGGAGTTCCAGATCTTAGTATGGAACGAGATGATGTATGCAGAGGATGTGCTCTGGGAAAGTATGCTAAAGCAGCATTTCCTATAAGTAAAAACAGGGCTAAGAGTGTACTAGGATTGATACACTCAGATATCTGCAGACCTATGTCCACTAAAGCTCTTAGTGGTGTCGAGTACTTCCTCACCTTCATTGATGACCACTCAAGGAAAAATTGGATTTATTTTTTGAAAACCAAGGACGAGGTTTCTTTCGATTCAAAGAGTTCAAGGCTCTAGTGGAGAATCTAACTGGGAAGAAAATAAAAGTTTTGCTCTCAGATAATGGTGGAGAGTATGTCGATAAGGACTTCACTAATTTCTGCGCTAAGGAGGGCATCAGAAGAGACTAGACAACTCCTTACAATCCGGAGCTGAATGGAGCAGCAGAAAGAAAGAACGGGACTATTGTAGAAGTAGTTAGGGCCATGGTGTATGATCAGGATATGCCAAAATTCCTATGGGCAGAAGCATGCAACATAGCAGTCTATGTTCATAATAGAACTCTTCATCGGGCATTGGGCAAGATTACTCTAGAGAAGTCTTCACAGGGAAGACGCCTGAAGTCAATCATTTTAGGATATTTGGGAGCTTAGCATATTGCCGCATACCCGAGGAAAACAAGAAGAAGCTAGATCAAACTGCAGAGAAAGGATATCGAGTGGGATATAGCAAGAACACTAAGGCATACAGAATCTATCTTCCAGGGAGCAAGAAAGTAGTAGTTCGACGAGATGTGAAGCTCATGGAGGACAGGGCTTTTAGAAAATCTCGAGAAATACCTTCCGAGGAGCAGTCAAAAGAGGAGTTGTTGGTCAAACCTCTTCAACCAACGAAAGTAAAGAATTCTTACTCGGATCAGGGAGAATCACAGGATGAGGAGGAGCTAACAAAAGCACCTGCTAGCAGAGGAAGAACGAGCAGGTAACTTCGTCAGATTCTGCAAGATGTAGAGGACTTCATCAATGCGCCAAGGAACAATAAGAGGGAGCGAAAACAGCCAGATAGATATCGGGCATTAGTAGCTCAGGATGGGGAGCTTGCAAGTTTTCAGGAGGCAACCCAACATTAGGTTTGGCTGGATGCGATGGTAGAATAGTACAACTCCATAATGGTGAACGATGTCTAAGAAGTAGTGCCAAGGCATCAAGACAGATCAGTGGTAGGTTCGAGATGGATCTACAAGATTAAATACACTGCAGACGGCAGTGTTGAGAAATACAAAGTCAGGTTTGTGGCTAAGGGGTATGCTCAGAAGGAAGGAATTGACTACAAAGAGATCTTCACCCAGGTAGCCAGGTATACATCTATTAGAACCGTGATATCTCTTGCAGCACAAATGAGGTGGGAGATTCATCAGATGGATGTCAAAACGGCATTTCTGAACGGGGTGATAGAATAGGAGGTATACATTGAACAACCAGAGGGTTTTCAGACACATGAGAAGAAGTCTCATGCAGATTGAAGAAAGCCTTGTATGGGCTGAAACAAGCACCTAGAGCATGGTATGGTTGAATCGATGGCTACTTGCAAAAGATGGGATTTGTCAAGAGTGACACAAATCCAAATCTCTACTATCTGGTTGTAGAGAATGAGCCTCTAATCTTAGTATTATATGTGGATGATCTCTTCCTGACAAGATAATCCAGGCTCATTGGGGACTGCAAGAAGAATCTAGCCATGGAATTCGACATGAAGGATTTGGGACGAATGCATTATTTCCTAGGGTTGGAAGTTTGGCAGCAAAAGGAGGAGATCTTCCTTGGGCAAGGAAGATATGCTACAGAAATCCTAAAGAGATTCAGGATGGAGGACTGTAGACCCATGGCTACTCCAATGATCACCAACTTGAAGAAGATTGATGCATCAGAAGACAAGGATGTTGATCCCACCTTATACAGGTAGCTCATAGGGTCCCTGATGTATCTGGTCAATACCAGGCCAAATATTTGCTACACTGTCAACATCCTCAATCAGTTCATGGTGGAGCCGAAGAGGGTGCACTGGGCAGCAGCCAAACATCTTCTCATGTATTTACAGGGAACAGTGAATCATGGACTCTTGTACACCAGGAGTAAGGATATCAGATTGAGTGGATTTACTGATGCAGATTGGGCTGGAAGTTCAGTGGATCCGAAAAGTACCTCTGGGTACTGTTTCAACATTAGATCAGGAATGACCTCCTGGTGCAGTAGGAAACAGAAATTCGTGGCTCTGAGCTCAGCAGAGGCAGAATATATGTCTGCAAGCACAGCTTCGTGTGAGGCCATATGGCTTAGAAAACTGCTTGTGAACCTATTCAGAAGAAAGATGGAGGCGACCAGGATCATGTGCTATAATCAAAGTTGCATCAAGCTCTCTGAGAATCCAGCGTTTCACGGTCGGTCATAGCATATTGATATCCGGTGTCACTTTGTCAGAGACTTTGTCCAACGAGGAGCTATACAGTTGAGCTACACTCCTACAGGAGAACAGGTGGCAGACATCCTCACCAAGGCCCTTGGAAGAACAAAGTTTGATTATTTCAGGGAAAAGATGGGGATAATAAAGAATCCATTTCAGTAGCAGAAATGGGGGTGATGTTGCAGTGTAGTAGCAGTCAGCAATAGCACGATGCAACATGACAAGGAGGGAGTTGCAGTGCAGATGCAGTGTTGGGAAGAAGGACCAACAGTAGCACGGATGCAGAGGGAGTTGTCGTATGGATGCAGCAGTGGCAGAGGAAAAGTCATAGGCAGCAGTACAAGATGCAGTAGTGCAGAGGATGTTGGACAGGGAGGCCTAGCATCAGCACAGGTACCAGTGCCGTATAGTCAGAGTAATGTTCAGTATGGCATATTACTAGAGCACAGTCCTCGCTAAGAGGGAGTGTTGATTTGGGGTAGCATTGGATGTGCTCTAGCCATGAAATTTGGTGGAGAGGCTAAAGCACATGAGATCTCCAAGACCCAGAAATGGTTTGGGCAGATTCTAACCGGTTTGGGAGATATTAAAATAAATTAATATTTTTAATGGAGTTCCTAAGTCTAAACTTATGAAAATTAAAATATTAATGGGTATTAATATAAAACTGGGTTAGAAGGTTCCAAAAGTCATGGATCAAACCAAATCTAATCTTAGCCATTGATTAAAGATATACTCTCGGATGTTGAAGGACCAACAGGAAAAGTATAAGAAGAGACTTGAGGGTCAGTTGGAGAACACACTGAGGGAGACCACTCAGTTCGATTTCTGGAGCGGGGTTAGCTGAGAAATTCGAACTAGTGGTCTAGAGAGCAATAGGAGGCAACGGGTATAGAATAGGGAGTCGGGAACAGCACCAGAAGACAAACGCAGAGGTTAGAAAGGCAGACGCAGAGGCAGCAGACTGCGCAATCACTAGAAGGCTTGCGTGGGTGACGTAGAGAGGCCCAGTGCTGACACAAAGAGGCAGGAGCTGACGCAATAGCTCTGGGAGCTACGTAGAGGCCAGTAAGCCTAACGTTGAGATCAGGAGAAATGCTGGAGAATTTGTTCTCTATTGGGTAAGCTAGTTTCGCACCTATTTGTACTGAAGAATTGTTGAATAATAAAATCCTCCTTTGTTGCACCGGTTTTCCCACATTGAGTTTTTCCGGGGACATTTGTCCAAAATATCTGTGTTGATGTGTTGATTCTTGTGCATGTGTTTGTTTTTGTATTATGTTGTGATATCTGCAGCAGAATTTATTTTAATGTTTACTAAAGGGTTTTCGTAAATAACTTATTGGCAAATAAGTAGGTAAAATAAATCAGTTGTTGCAGTGATAGAAAAATCACAAACCTCTTCATCTCTTTTTGAGGCTCCCATTCTTGAACGGATTTCCTTGTTGCTTCAAGATCTCACATTGTATCTTTCCATTATTCCTTGGGCCGCCCTCTAAAAGGCTCTAACCTCATTGTAACCGTAATAAAAAAAATGTTTTTGTTGTGGGAGTGTGGGTTTACCCATGGCATCCTATTTCTCCGTTTAGGAAGAATGGCTTGTGCGTGGATTAATTGTTAACATTTCTATTTTTCATTTTTCACACATATGCATGCTCTAATTGGGAAGTAACACAAATCACATTTCTTTTTCTTCATGTTTGCTACATGCTCTAACCTTGCACCACTTATCATTGTTACTACAAGTTTCAAGTTTACGTTTCCATTTGCAAAGCAATTTATTCTTAATTTATGCAAGCACTCCTATCATTTTCTAGCAAACTTTGATACATTTAGCTTGGCACTTGTCTAAATAATTCGTGCTTTATTGTTATGCAATATTTCCATTTTGAGTATATTGAAGCATTGTGTATTGGACAAGTTGATTTTCCAAAGAAACTATTTACTTTCATATCAAGCTAATCTCATTTTCTCAAGTTTAAAGTTCATTTTTACAAAACTATTGTGGACATCAATTTTATCTCAATTCGTTTTCAAGGCATTGCAATTTACTTTGAGAATTTTTACATGCGTTTTATTTGCTCATTTTGCACGCATATATATTTCAAGCTTCATTTGCTTTAGTTTGTTATTGGTTCATCATTTATCTTTAGCAACTCACAAATTTAATTGTTCATGAAGCTTATGCATCTTGTGTTTACTTGAGCAACTATACAAGTGATCTTGTGGAGCATATTTAATTGAAGCAATTTTTATCTTTTACATAGCACTTGCAATCTCACTTGCATATCATATTAAGCATTCTTATTTAGTTTCACTTTAAACAAATTGATAGAAATCCTAGAAAAAGAACTTTCTTGGAAAGTTCTTCAAATTGGTATGAAGTAAGGTAAAGGTGTGTGACCCTACAATTATGAAAGTGGTTGTCCCCTTGTAGGAACGAAGGCACACGGTGACTAGTAAGACTCAGGGGAAGGGTGTTGTTAATGACACCACCATACCCCAATTTTTACCCTTTTACAAGAACTCAAGAGCAAGATCTATCACCTAGATTAGGCATTTAGATTAAAAGTAACCAAGATAATTGCATCCAACTTTAGCTTAGATGCATTTCATATTAACACATCCTATTGTTTTACTTGCAAATAGTCATTACCCTTGTCATTTATGAATATGTGTTGAATTGGATACTTTGGGCGAGAATTATCTCATTGTATGAGTAGAATTCTAATTGGTTTCCTTTGCAAGATATTCTTTCCTTGTATGCTTTGGATTAATAAGTGATCATATATTTTGAAAGAATTTTTATATCTTGCATTGATTTTGCTAACATCTTTTGTTTTATTTTCAAGATTACTTGTGTTTTAATCTGAAGCACCTTATTTTATTTTGAGCAAGTATCATTCATTTTGAGCAATATTATGAAGGCCCTGGTTTTACATATGCTTATTATTATCTCATGTGTTGATGTTTATTGAAGTTGATTTTAGCTCATATTGCTCATATTATCTTTGCTTGTAATTTCAAAATAGTAATCCATTTCACTCTAACATCTCCTAGAACCTCACATTTTTTAACTTAGTTTTCCATTTAGGGACCACTCCCCTTAGCTAGCCTAGGAGATAGCTTAAGCGGAGAGAGTCGAGAATAGGCCACAGCCCCTTCTCTTAGTTCTTTCCACCAACCACACCTTGTGGGGTTAAAGGCTTTTATCACTAACTTAGGTGTGTGTCACAAGCAACAACAACACCCATGATGATGATCTCAATTGATTCTTCGAGTATGTGTGCTAGATATTGCTTCCAGCTACAGCCAAAATCACTTGAGAGACTGTATGATGCTCCTCCAGCACTTCAGAGAGGATGTCTAGCCATTGTGACGATGACACAGGACACTTTGTTTTATTGAGCACTTATTGAGAGGCATTGACTTGGGGATGACTTGACACAATAGATGACACCCTCTCCCACCTCAAGGAACTTGGACACTGTCTGTAAGAGCTAGGATGTTGCCTTGAGAGAAAATGTACCCTTGAGATGGCATGAGGTCCCCAGGCTAACATTGCACCTACTTGATGGATGTTGCCCTGCACTTGAGGGTGATTGATGGTGATGATGATGAAGACAATTTGAGGTGTAGGTTTATGCCATTGCAATTAATAATTATTTAACTACTATTATTTAAGATTTCAAGGTTGTAGGGTTTAGCGAGGATTCTCTGTTATGCTTATTTGGTTTCCTGAGCTATCCATTTTGCAGTTAACTTAGTTTCCTGCCGAGTACTCTAGATTAGCACTTTTCAGAGAATAGTCTCACTATATACAAGTCTAGAACAAGGTTGTTTTAACTTTTTAACCCAAAATAGAAAAGATTAATGCTGGTCTTGCTGAGATCACTATTAACAGAAGATATCTTGTTTTTCTTAGTGAGAATTATCCATGCTATTACAGACTTCAGTTGCTCTTGTAGCTGAATAACAGCGAAATGAAAAGATATTTCTAACTTTTAAAAGGGAATCTTATACATAACTAAGAATTGGTTTGGAGAATGCCCAGCATAGGTATTATGAATCCAGACTCCAGACTAAACTAACAAGGATCTTAAGACTAGAATTTCTAGATAATGCAACTTAAAAAAGTTACAGTTCTTATGCCAGTACATTACACGAGATCAATTTCTCTAATTGAAATGTGATGCAAATCAGTCATAAGTTTATAAGATGAAAGACGTTACTCTGAGTTCAAGCCCAAGAAAGTATTAATCAATATATCCAATGCTAATGCATCAGCAGTTCCCATGTCCACCCTGTCAAAAAGAAAACATAGGAAAAACAGTTATAACAATTTGCGGATGAAAGAGTCCCAGGTGACTTGTAATTTTGATACAGAAATATCAATGTCCTCAAAGAATATGCAGGTCCACAATCTCATAAGAAATTATTTCTAAAAATCTTACAAATAATGACATTTTTCCTTGAAGCGATAGCAGTTCTCTTACCAAAACCGGCCCAGGTTGTCCTGAAACTCAACATTACTTATATCATGGAAGGATGAAGGAAGTGCTTTTGATGCTCGAGCCAAACTATAACTCAGTTTCTCATTTATTCCTAACTCTGTCAACTGCAAAACCAACATTTCGGAACATTCTAAAGTCATTCCTCTCTGTACACATTTATTTTCAAACATAGGATGTGTTCTAGTTTTTAGACTTGTAAATAAAGGTGCAAAAATTAGAACCATAAAACAATTCAAATTGCTGAACATCCAATATCAGGTTTGTAAAGATAGAAATCAGATGAAAGAAAGTGCAAAGTTGAACATGCATGAGACAACGAGGTACATAAAAACCGAAGTAAAAAAAAACCAAAACAAAAGAATAACCATTTAACTTCGAACCACTGAAAGTTGCTCAAAGTAGCACTATAATGGCTTAGCCTCTTCCATGATCAATACAGTCGTATAATAAGTGCAAATACATAGTATTATAATAAGTGCCTAAATATAGCACAGATGAACGGAATATTTGTCTTTCTAAGCTACTAGGTGTAACATACAGGCAACAATCAAACTATTGCTAACAGAAAAGCACGTTATTTCCTGGCAAGTGTAAGCAAACATAACAAACGAAGTTCAGGTGAAAATTTCTATAATCTGAAACAAATTATCATGGAAATATTGGGCACATAACAGATAATCTAACTGTAATTATTTCCAGAAATGATTTATGTAGCATACCCTCCTTTACCCTTCCTTGGATAAGGAATGCAGATTTGAATAAGCTCTGTTATCACACTTAATTAACAGCAGCAAAATAAATCCCTTAGATGGCAATTATTTATATCACAACAGAAATAGATGAAAATGTGTGATTCTAACATGAAATGTGTGATTCTAACATGCAAAGCTAAAAGCATTCGCAGGTAAATAACCAACAATTACATGTAAAATAACTTCACAGATGTAACAGCAACAACCCATAAAATAGCACCATTGAACACAATACTTATCTTCAAGTGGTTAACCAATTGCCATAGGAAGAATCACAGCCCAGACATAAGCCCTTTCCCATGCAGTGCCACCCTTAGGTAGAGGGCATAAGATAAGATAATTATATTAATGTCCAGCAAATGACCACAAAAGTAGGGCATTGGGACTACTGAGTACAATGATGTCAATACAAAGCAGGAGTACTAATAAAACTCCTATATAAAGAACAAGAAGTAAAGTCGAAACCTGAAGTCTACATGCAAAAACATGAGAAAACCCTCAGCCACAACGGGAGGGAGATG
Organism: Pinus taeda; assembly: GCA_000404065.3. NCBI lineage: Eukaryota > Viridiplantae > Streptophyta > Pinopsida > Pinales > Pinaceae > Pinus > Pinus taeda. The sequence goes on along the minus strand of APFE030498321.1, from coordinate 2,048 downwards.
AGCAGAGGGAAAGAATCTAGGTACTGTCATGATGCACTAGATCTACCTCTCCTAACATCTGTGGCCGAATAAAGAAAACTCAAGATAGGATGATGCCCTGAAGAAGAGCTAGGGGAAGATCTGGACCCTCTACTGTGTCGCTGCATGACCGTTATAACTCACTACTAATGTTTAGGCGATCTGATCTGCCTACTAGTAAGGGATCTGGTCTGGCAACGTCGTTGAGGTTTCTGGGGAGGGATAATGGTCCCCCTAGTCCACACCGATATAGAGCTAGAAGCAATGTTATTCCTAGTGCTCCTAGCTGATGGGAGCATTGTAAAGAAAGATTTATCTAGAGGATTGTTACTGCAAAACTTTTGTGGTCCTAGTGCAAAGCCTCACTAGGCAACATAGATCTTATGGCAACAAGAGATCGACCACCACTGTCACCTCAGTGGCTTCCCTCTAACTCTTTAGTGGTGGATATTATCCCCACAAGGTAGGCTTCCCTACAAAGATCACCAGCAACATATTCAATTAAGGAGAATTCAATGGTGATGCAAGATCTAATAATAAAAATAAAAGGTATCAGCCAAACATTGAAAGGCTGAGATAAGAGTTGCCTAGAGTTCAAGCACACTTTTCTAAGACCTTCGAAATTTAGAAGGCTGCCATAACTTAGGGTTTGTGTGATATGCATATTTAGGGCACACAATGGCATATAGCAGATTTAGAAAATAACATATGAGTGATATGATCAATAAAGTACCATAGGCTATGAAGGAGGCAAACTATGGTTAACTAAACAATGGTTTTAAATGGCTGAAAATGCATATCACAGCAATTAAAATCAAAACGTCAGCCCTAATTTTGGGATGAAAACATGCAATTAATGCTAGATTTTGTCTTTTTATATTGATTAAATACAATCCCTTTCAATAGGGCAATAACAAATGGACAATAAATCGCTATTAAATGCATATTTAAGCTAACCCTTGTTGGGATTTCTAAGTCTATCCATTAGAAACCCTTCATGTACTTTCTGATTTATTCCTACCTACTTGTTATGTTAATTAACAGGTTATTTACCATGTAAATACTGGAAATAAATATAAGTACATGCTCAACACATTACAAATCATCAACTGAAAGAAACAAAAACAAGCACACAAGTGACACCATTGTTTTTGGACTAATGTCCCCAGAAAAACCCAATGCAGGAAAACCGTGCAGCTATTTGAGGGTTTGATTTATTAAGCAGATTCAAAATACAATCTGGGTGCCGAATCTGGCTCACCCAACAGAGAAAAATCTCGGCAGTAGTACCTCTCTACTCGGAAGCAGATATTCCAGCTGAAACCCCGGAGAAACACTCTGGCAACTCTAGAGCTCGAATCTAGCCCACGAAACCCCAACGTCGGCCTCTAGGGACTTCGTCAGCCTCTCTCTGGCCCAGCATTAGCCCAGCGTCACTCTGGCTTGGCCTGCGTCAGCCTCTGGAGGCACTGCGTCAATCCTCTGGCCCTCTGCGTCAACCACACTGGCCCTCTGAGGCACTGCGCAACTCCTGGCTACCTCTGCGTGAGCCCTGGCTGCCTCTGCGTGAACCCTTGGCTGCTTCTCCATCCCTCTCTCCGACTATTGTGCTAATCCTCCTGGTGTTATCTCTGTCTCTCTGCTTCTGTATTCACTGCCCCTCAACTACAACTCTGATCACTCTCTCAACTTTCTCAGCAAACCTAGCCCCAGAAAGTCGAAATCTAGATCTCTTGGTGTGTTCTCCAAGTGATCCTCAAGACTCCTGTTATACTTTTCTCGTTGACAAATCAACGGCTGAGATTAAGTCCCTAATCAATGGCTAAGATTAGATCTGCCTTGATCCATGACTTTTGGACCATTCTAACACAATTTTATATTAATTCACATTAATATTTTATTTTCCCTAAGTTTAGACTTAGGGACTCCATTAAAATATTAATTATTTTAATATCTCCCAAACTATATAGAATCTGCCCAAACTCTTTCTGTGTATTGGAGATCTCATGTGCCTCAGCCTCTCCATCAAT
>APFE030498313.1:41310-51340 GCA_000404065.3 Pinus taeda | reverse complement strand
CTGCATTGCTTCTTCATAACATTCGGGTTCACCAGAATCAGTCAACAATAAATAATATAATGAAGGAGAGTATCGTTCAGGGGGTCTACTTATCCTGGTAGGTCTTCTAACACCGCTTTCAAGTGTTTGGGGTGCCTGTTGCTATTGTGGTTGTTGATTATTATTATTTTCAGACACCTTTACTTTTTTAGTGATTTCATCAAGAACTGCATATTCCTTGTTTTCCTTTTCTTGTTTCTTTTCCTGCAACTGATTCTTATACAAGACCTTTTCATTAAATATTACATCTCTGCTCCTAATGATTTTGTGATTTTTGTAATCATATAAGCGATAACCAAAATCATTAACACCATATCCAATAAAGGTACATTTATTTGACTTTGCCTCAAGCTTTGTTCTATTTTCTTTATCAATGTGGACAAAGGCCTCACAACCAAAAGGCTTAAAAAGAGAGCAGTTTACCTTTTTACCTATCCATGCTTCCTCTGGAACACCACCATCCAAGGAAATTGAAGGCCCTCTGTTTATTAGATAAACAACAGTATCTATAGCATCTTTCCAAAACTGTAAGGGAAATCCTACATGCAATCTCATGCACATTGCACGCTCCATGATTGTTCCATCCATCCTTTCTAACACACCATTTTCTTGTGGTGTTCTTGGAGTTGTCTTCTATCTATGAATTCCATGCTCTAAACAATACCTATCAAACTCTTTGCTGCAATATTCACCTCCATTGTCTGATCTAAGACACTTCAATTTCTTCCTTGTCTCAATCTCGACCAAAGCTTTCCATTTCTTGAAAGTATCAAATACATCAGATTTATTCTTAATATAATAAATCCATGCTTTTCTAGTTGCATCATCAATAAACATAACATAATAATGAGAGCCACCAAGAGATGATACCTGAGCAGGTCCCCATACATCTGTATGCACAAGCTCTAATTTTTCACTCCTCTTTTCTTTCCGAACTCTGAGAAATCTGACTCTCTTCTATTTTCCATAAATGCAATTCTCACCAAAGTCCAAATCAACATTCTTCAAACCCAGTAACAAATTCCTTGAGTGAAGAATCTTCATCCCCTTTTCACTCATGTGTCCGAGCCTATGATGCCATAATGTTGCATCTGCTCCTTTGGAAGTTAAAGCAGTAGCAGAGTTAGAAATACCATTGCATAAATACAATGTATCAACCTTTTCGCCTTTTTCTATTACCCCCGCACCCCCCCTGTCAAGGGGTGTACAAACTTCCTTGGGGTATACATTCGGTTGAAGCAAAGACCTCTGAACAATCATGCTCCACACACAACAGGGTCCACCATTAATTCATGTTTACAAACCACATGCCCCAATAATATTCAAAATGGTGCACAGAAGATGCAATTCTTCAAGTTCAACGATATTTGATACTACCTACACGTATCCAACATCAATATTAACCTCACCACATGCTTTTTTAATCGCTCGAACACTGTCTAATCATTGAAGTAAACTTCGAGAAACTTGTGTATATACTCTTTGAAAGTTGAAATTACGACTCTAGAAAAAGTGGCAGGCACATGCTTCAATCCAAATGGCATGGATTTGTACTCATAGGACTCCCACTATGTAGAAAATGTTCTTTTATGTATGCCTTCTGGTGAAATTTTGATATGGTGATATCTTGAGAAGCCATCTATAAAATAGTAAACATCTTGTCCTCCTACATTATCCAGCACTTCGTCTGTAAATGGAGTGGGAAAAGGTCATGCACGCATGCACAATTCAACTTCCTTAAGTCCACATAGATTCTAATTTCCCCTTTCACCTCCTTCTCCTAAACTACAATGGGACTTACCCATTCAGAATCTTCGACAAGTTCAATTATCCCCGCTACTAACATCTTTTCCAATTCTCTTTTACCTTTTCCTTATATTTTGGGTTTAGTCTATAAGGCCTCTTCTTAACAGGCTTTGCATAAGGTTTTAGAGGAATCCTCATAACTCTGAAATCCCCTAGAATACCTTTCATATATGAAAATTTAGAAGTAAATGACTCTTGATTTTCATGCAAAAAGTTTGTTATCTTACTGATAATGTCTTCATCCCAGTAATCTCGTATGGTCGCATACTTCACTTTAGCTTATGTCCCTATATTTACTTTCTTCTTTTTTAGTGGCTGCATTATATTTGACATATCTATTTTAGGCCCACTCACTTCACGATGACATTTTCTCTCCTTGATATCAATGTTGTGTGCAATTTCGTCCTCTTTCACAGTGAGATTATAACATTCTATCACATCTCAGATTCGTTCGGCCCAATGAGGTTGCCAAATAATCGAAACTTTATTGTCAAAAATATTCTTCTTAACTATAGTCAGGGTTGCATCTATATGTGGACAATCATCTTCGAATATGAAGGTCATCACAAATCCATGCACCATATTCTTCTAGCTAATAGTGCCATGTCGATGTTCAATCTCTAAATACCAGTTCTTCAAGATTCTCTCTAGTGTGTGTATAAAGCCATGCACCCATTCCTCTCGCAGATTTCCTTCCCAAGCTACGATACAAATATGTATATGAACCCTTGGATCAATTTGACCATCATATTTATCCACAAGTTGTGTATCTACTTGACCAAATCTTACCCACATCAATCTCGTACATTTTTGCCAATTTGTGATATTATTCTTGTGAGCACCCCACCATCTAGTAGGAGCAGCTTTTAATGCCTGATTCATAGACTACAACCTCTGATATTCTAGTACCCATCCCTTATAATCCCTAAGGAACAAATTTATATCACCCAACCTATCATACACAGGTAAAGCACATACCTCGGTTGTCCTACAACACACTGCCTTGGTGATTATTGTACGTCACCTAGTCGATACATCATGAAATATGTTCTACTAGTTCTCCAACTCCTCGGCTGAATCCGAAGGGTAGGAACTATCTTTCTCCTAATTCATCTTCCCATCCGTAGCAGGATTGATCTAATCCTCTTCCTTGGCTATGATTTGGTAGATATGATCAACGTCAGCCACACCATACTCTTCTTTGATGGACTACGTATACCTTGCACCTTCTTATGGATCAAATGGAACAATAACTCTCATATTATTTCTTTTGAATATCATCTACCCTTTATTCATATTAATGATAGCCATATTCCAAATTCCCAGTCCAATCTGAGCAGTGCAGGGTAAGGATTACTATCATCCATAATCTATATTACTTCAAAGTCAGTGGTAGTGCGCACTTCGTTGATGTCCACTATGACATTAGACAACCTTCGTAAGGGTAAGATTTTCTATTGATTTTCCATATTCAAATAAATAGTATACCATTACACCTTTGACTTCCCCATCAATTCCCAAGTCTGTCTTGGCAAGACATTGGGATTAAACCCGAGATCCAAGATCACTTGGTCCATATCATATTCTCAAATCTGCATTGTAAGCCTCATTTATTTTCTCAATCTCTTCTTGTGCCTATGTAGGCTATTCAGTGCGTGCATCTCACTCTCCATTTATAGTAAAAAATTTAATCTAAGCCTAAAATTCTTTGAATCTGTGTGTTGCCTCTAATACTAAAGTTGTTTGAATATTGTGTTAATCTAACATTGCGTTACTAATCCTAAAATTGTTTGAATGTAATATTACTTGATGTGTAGACCCTGGATGTAAGCATCGCCCGGGGGTGTTGACTCCGTTACTGATAAAGTCAGACTCCGTTACTATTTACGTTTGCTTTGGAAGTTAATAAGACGTGCAATAACACTGCAAGGCTTAAATTAGGACGTACAATAACATTTTTTTCGTGTTATAAAAAGGCCTCGGCCACTCTCAGACCGTCACACTATAATATGCGTGGGATACTTTGACGAGTGTCGATTTATAATAAGGCACAATGAATTTGATGATTGTGTGTTTACAATAAGTGTGGTTAGTTTATTTATTGTTTGAATGTTTATTTGTGTTTCTAATATCTGATTTTTTATCTAGATTTAAGAGTTTTACTAGTAAAATTAAAAATTGGAATAAATTTTTGTTAATAATTTCAAAAGTATCATTTTTTATTTCCAATTATTTGATATTGAAATAGTTGAAAATAATTGTTAATGTATTTGTTAGATTGTTTGTTATAAGTTTCTCATATATGTGTAAGATATTCAAATATTTTATTTAATACATTTTGAATGTCATATTAAGAATTAGAAAATAATATTGTATTTTTTGTATAGATATATAATTGATATAAAACTAACATAGATCTATGTTAATTTTGAATCTACCATTGACCATATAGAGAAATTAAATTTCTCTAAATGCAAACCTCTTTTTGAGTGTAAAATTTGAGAAAAAGTTTATACCTCAAGAGATTTGATTTATGTGATCTTGGTACATCTAATATGAATAATTTTTAATTTGTTAATATAGATATTATTTTATATTTTTAAGGTGGATATTTTTTAATTTCTTAAGGTAGATATTATTATATATTTTTAAATATAATGTCAAGTGACAACATCTACCGCAAATATTTTATTCTTATTTACTCAATGTGTGCATCAGTATGAAACAATTACATATATCACTTTACTCTGTATTGAAATTGACATATTTTATTTGTGGCTAACACTCGAATACTTTTTTTTATTAGTATTTATTTTTCAAATACCATATGTTGGCTTTGTCTATGTTAAACATCGATGAAGTATCACATCTCCTTCATTGTAGGTTGTAAGATCAATTTTATTTTAAATGTGACCTTTATTTGAGTCTTGATTTAATGTTTTTGTCAAAATAAAGAAAAGGAAATTGATATATTAAAGCATGGGTTTCATGGTTAGGTCAATTGTTTATAGCTCAAAGCCTCTATTGTAGGCTTCTTGGATTGATCTCAAGTGTCCTTTTCCATGTCATAATGTAATAGGCCCTTCTTGGGAATTATGAATCAAGAAACAAATTTATTTTGATGTAAATTAGGTCTTCTAAGCCTCCTCCACCAAGTCTAGACAAGTGGGTCTAAAATGAGGGGCCTAATATCCTATATAAATGTAGCAACTTGACCTCATTTGGAGCATTCACTCATCAAGTTCAATCTGTAACTTCTAGGGCGAGAAAAAGTGTGGAATTCAAGGATTCAGAGCAACATTTGATACTCAAATACCGGGGCTGCCTGCACAAGTACATCCAGGAAGAGATACAATTCCTAAACATCCCCTCGCTCGGCGTGGCATACCGGTATGCCATCAAGGCCGAACAGAAGTTGAAACAAAAGAAGCGAGATTTTGGATCTGCGAATCCAAAGCAGGGGAAAGGTGCCCCTAAACCACAAAACAAAGGACAGAGCCAAGGCGGGACAGCCCAAGACAACCAGCCAAAGCTGCAAGTAAAGAACAGCGCCGCGAAGCTGAGAAAGGATGAGTACCATAGATAACCAATACAAGGGGCCATTTTCCATTCGGATCATCATTAGTATTATAGGGACCCAACATCTTTTGTCTTGATGTTTTGATTTTGATAATTACTTGATGAAACAAAGATAAAAGAGCATAAGAAAGTTAATAAGAACTCTAAGATATCACAGTAACTATCAACATAAGAAAATATTTCTGCCTTTCTCATATTCTAACATGGTATTAGAGCTAACGTGGAGAAGATGGAAAAAGGTAGATCGAAGATCTATTGAAAAGAGAGATACAATGGTTTCAAGAAAAAGGTCACAAGGAGTAGAATATAGAAATATGACAAACTCAATGAAGGGATAAAACAAACTAGAAAGAGGCCCCAACTAGAGGGCATGGAGAAAGAGGATAGAACTTATCCTCACAAAGCAAAAGGTGTTACAACTAGTTAAAGGAAAAGTCAAGAAGCCTACAGATGAAGGAGGGAAAGGGAAGTTTAAATAAACTAAAATCTTGGTTATTAATGTAATAGCAGATGGAGTAAAGGACAACCTAATTCCATATATATCCAACATAGACTCGACTCAATAAATGTATGAGGCTCTCTCTAAATTGTTCACTATCAAGAACATTACTGAAATAGTAATCCTCAATAATGAACTAAGGACAATAAAGATGAAAAGAGATGATAGTGTATCATCATATTTTCAAGAATATATAGAATAAGAGATGAACTCCAAGAAATAAATGAATTTGTAAGAAAAAATGAGCTTGTAATTACTACTCTTATAGGAATACCAAGAACTTGGAGTGCTTTTGCATCACGAATTAGGAATTTGAAAGATACTCCAACATTCAAACAAATGTGGAATCCATGAAGTAAAAAAGAAGCCAAAATATCATTAGTAAACATGAAGAAGGAGAATGGAGAAGAAAATAACTCTAAAGCATATTCTTCTCATCACAAGAAGAAGGGAACCTTTAATAAGTTCAAAGGACCAAAGAATAAAGTTGACCTATCCAAGATTGAATGCTCTAACTGTCATAAGATGGGTCAGTAAAAAAATCAATGTCATGAGAATCCAAGAAATAAGAAGAGAGATAGGGGACAAAAAAATATCACCAATGAGGCTCCAACTAAGAAGAATAAGGCTAAAGAATGAGAATTCAAAGACTTATACTACAAATTCCTTTCTTGCATATCCTTCTTAGTCTTCTATTGTAAGTTTTGTATTTTTTTCCCTTTATGTTTTGATTTCTAGAGTTTGTAGGTCTAACATGTTGTGTTACAACATTTTTGAATTATTTTAATAAGTTGTAGGTGTCCCTCAGAAATATTAAATTAAGATGGAGCCTCCACCATTTTACAAAAAGATAAGTGTTTTGTCCTTTATTTCATCTTTTCATGTTTGGTTTCCTCCTCGCATCAAGATTTGTGTGTATTGTATGCAAAGAACATGTTCATTATATATTATCCTTTGTTAGGAAAGTTAGTTTAATGCTGAGAGGTTATGGAGACTTCAAACGATAGACCTAAAGCATGGAAGTAATTTTGTTCCAAAGTAAGTTCAACAAAATTTGATGCCCTACAAGTTTTGTTAAAGAAAAATTCAAGGTATGTTTTAAATTACAAGTTTTGTTAAGAAGTTCTCTTTATAGAAAATGTATGTTCATTATCTTTTAAAATTTTCTTTACAGTACTCACAATGTTATGTATGGGGTTTTAAATATTAAATATTATTGTTAGGGTGATTAATAATTGAATTGAATCTACCCTCGGTATACTATTATTTGATCATTCTTGTGAAACCCTAAATCTTAGGGTTCATTATAAAACCCTAGCCTCTTGTTTCTAAGGGTATGTAAATGTTAATAAATGAAACCCTAGTCTAGTTAGGGATTTTTGATCGAGTCTACAAATCCTATTCTTTTGAAGGTTTTGATAATGTTGTGGTAAAAACCCTACTCCTTTTAATGTTTGTTGTTAATGTTCAAGTTATATAATAAAAACCCTAGATTGTTAGGGTTTGGTAAATTAGGGTTTATAAGAAAAATCCTTGTAATAGTTATAGTGGGATCCTATGAATGAAACCATAGGTATATATTCATTTTTTTGATCGAAACCCTAGCTTGAATTGTTTGATGTTTGTGTCTAGAGTGTATCTAGTAGTTATTGATGTGAAATGAATCCTAGATATGTATATGCAATTGTTGACACTCATGTTTTGGTTTGTGAAATCTAGGGTTTGTGACAAAACCATAATAGAGATTGATATTCTAGGAAATGATGATATTGTTATCAATTAATTTAGCCTTGATGATAAAATGTAAGGGTGTGCAACAAACCCCACTAGAGTCTCACATGTAAATATAAAACTATGTTGTTGAAACCTTAGATGTATAGTAGGATTTTTATTTGATTAAATTGTTGATATCTAAGGCTTTGTGTCATGAATATGGATTCTAGGGCTTATGACGAAACCCTAGTATGAATTTGAAGTCTATAATATAAAAGATATGACCCTTATTGATTATGAACCTAACTAGGTTTAGATATTTAAAGAAAGAATGATTTGATGCTTCCATTGTAATGACATTATCAACATGTTATAGTTTTCTTTGTGTTTCTCTATATTTTTATTTCGTTGTACTTGTTGTTAAATATCTGCGCATACATAATCTTCAAGGTTTTGGAGATGTTTGTAATTGAATATGATAATGAGAATGATGTAGTAAGCTATAAAAATGATGAAGATAAAGATGATCTTGATGCCATAAGAATGAAATGAAGTCTTTAAAGAATGAAGTTGCTCTGAATTTATCAAGTTTTTGATCTCAGCAAGTTGAGAGGGAGGGCATATTATGGTAGTCGTAATGAATATGTTAGGCCCCTATAACACTAGTGATTCCCCCATTACTATTGTCATTTATTGTTATTATTGTGCCCGTATTGTCCCCATATTGTTATTGGTATGCCCCATAGAAACCCACTATTGTTATTTTTGTGTCCTTATGTTATTACGATTATGTTGGCTTGATTATATTGTGACCCCTTAGACTCCTATATATAGAAGGGTGGTTTAGTCATTTGTATCAGCCAAGAATTGTTCATTTGTGTAATGAAAAGGAGGTTTTCCCTTCTAAGAGGCTGAATTCTAAAGAGTTGATCTATCTTTTCTATATTTTTGTGAGTTGGTTTCCTAACATTTGGTATGAGAGCTTTGGATTCTAGGGTTTCACTACTCCAAAGAGGTCATCGTGGAATTTTCACCATAAATTTTTGTCTAAGACATTTAAAAAGCTACACAAAAAACCCATTTGAGCCGAAATTGTTCTGAGCTTCAGGTCCAAATTTCCGAGCTTGTCTTGTTATATTTGCAGAGATATGATCTGAGGAAGTTAGGGTTTTTGTAGACTCCCGAATTACATTCCATACAGGTGACTTGGGAAAGATCATCATAACTTTCGTATTGAGCATCAGCATGAAATTTCATTATAAGTTGCAGGAAGAGGATGGCCTGTAGTTTTCTATGTATCAGTTTTAGGTACAAAGGTCAAAACAATGACACATGGCATGTCGTACAAGGTCGTTCTACTAAACTAGTCTATAATCAGGTCACCCTGGGAGATTTGGCATAACTCTTCCTTGGTGAATCCAGTCTTAATCAAACTTGTGGGGTTATAAAGAGGACTCAAGGTGCTACCGCAGAATGAGATTTCAGATATTCGAGATCCACAGTTACAAAGATACAACATATTCAATATCAAGCTCTTACAAAGTGAAAAAACAAGGTGTGTAGTTTTTTTTAAATTTTGCATAAGATTGGTTTGAAAAATTAGTTTGAAGGAATTCAAAGGGAATAGTGAAGAATTATTAGAATTAATTAATGCCCCGAAGAAATAAAATGGAAACACCTAGTAAGCAACTTGAAAGCTCTAGCATGGCTCCTGGAGAACAATAAGTACAACAAATTTCACTCTCACTAAAGGTAAATGAAGCCAAGATGAATGGTGTGGAAGCTAATTTGAATGGCATGAAAGTTAAGATGGACGGTGTGGAAGCTAGTATGAATGGCATGCAAGCTAAGATGGATGGCGTGGAAGCTAAGATGGATGGAATGGATGATAAGATGGAAGAATTGAAGATAAATTTGAATAAGTTGCTACAAGGAATGATCTCTAATGGGGAAAGGGTAGTAAAGGAAACTCATGATGAGAAGAAAAGAAGTGTTAATGATGATTTCATAGACTCTAATGTTGGATTGAAGACCCACCATGTTCCAAAAATCAATATGAGGAAGTTTGATGGCAAGGATCTTGTAACATGGATACTACAAATGGAACAATTTTTTGATCTCCATAATGTGTAAAACACACAAAAGGTATGTATTGCAACTCTATATTTGGAACCAAATCATTTTGTATGGTATCAATGGCTTTGCTCTCATAAACAAATTGTCACTTGGGCAATTTTTATGAAAGTAATGATAGCACATTATGAGGATACAAAAAGCAACACCTTTTTTAGACAATTGATAAATCTCAAACAAAATGGTTCAATGATAGAGCACATTAAGGACTTCCAAAAATTGAACATAAGGGTAAAAGATATTCCAGAGGAGCATAGGATT
>APFE030498313.1:29549-40732 GCA_000404065.3 Pinus taeda | reverse complement strand
ATGGGAGAATATGTATTGACTAGCCCAATGCTTTCCATTCAAATGGAAGGTGTTGATGTTGTACTAGGAGTCCAATGGCTACAATCCTTGGGTACAATAGCTTTTAATTTTCAAGAAATTTTCATAAAATTTTCTATGGAAGGAAAGGAAGTTGAATTAAGGGGTATTGTAGGGAAATCGGGAAAGATAATTAGCTCTAATGGTATGACAAAGCTTCTAAAGAAGGAACAACGAGGTGTAAATTGCATAATTATGTTCGTTAGAGGTTCCCACATTGAAATCATCTATTTATCCAAATCTCCAAAAAGTCTTGGATAATCATTCCAAGGTATTTGAGACTCCCAAAGGTCTCCCACCTATTCATGGTCATGATCATGCTATTCATTTGATTCCACGAAGTGTTCCTCCAAACATCAGGCCATACAGATATCCCTATGCCCAAAAGAGTGAAATTGAACATATGGTTGCAGAAATACTAGAGGCTAGTATAATTCAACCTAGTCAAAGTTCTTTCTCTCCTCTAGTAGTATTGGTGCACAGAAGGATGGATCACGGTGCATGTGTCTAGATTATAGGGACCTCAACACGCTCATTATTAAAGGTAAATTTTACATTCCTATCATTGATGAATTATTGGATGAATTGCATGGATCAATTTACTTCACCAAGTTGGATCTTAATTCAAGATATCATCAAATCATAATGAAGATTGAAGACATTTCGAAAACAACATTTAGAACTCATGAGGGTCATTATGAGTTTTTGGTCATGCCTTTTGGCCTTACCAATGAAACCTTCTACATTTCAAGGTTTGATGACTTCCATTCTCAAACCCTTAGAAAATTTGTGTTAGTATTTTTTGATGATATACTAATCTACAACAAGTCTTGGAAGGACAATGTTGAACATGTTGACAGGGTGCTCAAACTATTGGAGGAGAAACAATTATATTCAAAAAGCTCCAAATGTTTCCTTGTAGTACAAGAGGTGGAATATTTGGGTCATATTGTATCTCATGAAGTTGTTAAGGTAGACCCTAGCAAAATTAAAGCCATTAAGGAAAGGAAAATCCCCACATCCATAAAGCATTTACGAGGATTCCTCAGGTTGACAGGGTATTCTTGCAAGTTTGTTAAGAATTATGAGAGAATAGTAGCACCTCTAACAACATTATTGAAGAAAGATGCATTTTCATGGACTCGAGAAGCAACAAAGGCCTTCAAACATCTTAAAGAGGAAATGTGCCAAGCACTAGTCTTAGCTATTCCAGACTTCACAAAAACCTTTCTTGTGGAATGTGATGCCTCAGGAAATGGAATTGGTGTTGTTTTAATGCAAGACAAAAGATCCATTGCTTTTGAAAGTAGTCCAATCAAGGGAAATTATTTACACAAATCTATTTATGGGAAGGAAATGTTGGAAATACTACATGCACTTAAGAAATGGCGACCCTACCTAATGGGAACACAATTCAAAGTAAAAACGGACCATCATAGTATTAAATACTTTTTAGAATAAACATTATCCTCTGAAGAGAAACAAAAATGGGTCACAAATATGTTGGGTTATGACTTTGAAGTCATCTACAAAAACGGAAGCAAAATGTTGTGGTAGATGCACTCTCAAGAAAGCACGAGGATGTGGAAGGATTATTGTGCGCCATTTTTATTATCCAACCAGATTGGATAAACAAAGAAAGGGATGAATGGAAGAATAACGAAGAAGTGTGGGCACTCATTGCAAAGTTACAAAAAGATCCCAGTACATCTAATACATTTAGTTGGAAAAATGATTCGTTATGGTACAAACATCGCTTATACCTATGTAAGAATTCCCAAGTCAAGCAAAAGATTCTTATGGAATTGCACACTTCTTCCTTAGGAGGGCACTCAAGATTTTTAAAAACTTACCATAGGGTAAAGAAGGAACCCTTTTGGGATGGACTTAAATCAGATATTGAAAAGTTTGTGGTGGAATGTTTGGTTTTCCAAGAAAATAAAGTTGAAACAATTAAGACTCTGGGTCTATTACAACTTTTACCGATTCCAAGCCAATGTTGGGAGGAGGCTTCAATGGATTTTATCACAAACTTACCAAGTATGCACACATTTTTGCATTATCACATCCATTTAAAGCCAGTACAACTTCTACTGCATTTATGGAAACAATTCCAAAGCTACATGGAAACCCAAAGATTATTGTAAGCAACACAGATCCCATTTTCACTGGAAATTTTTTGACAGGATTATTTTCTTTCCTTGGTACTCAAATAGCTCATAGCTCATCTTATCATCCTCAATATGATGGGAAAACTTAGATAGTAAACAAATGTTTGGAAGGATATCTTTTTCGTTTTGTATCTGATAAACATATAGAATGGGTCAAATAGTTGCCTTTGGCTGAATGGTGCTATAGCACTTCCTCCCATACTATAGCAAAAATTACCCCATTTATGGCACTTTATGGATATAATCCACCATCCATCACATCATATTTAAGAGAAAATTCTAAGGTTCAAGCAGCGGAACATCACATTGAGCATCAACAACAAGTTCTCCAACTCTTAAAGTATAACCTCACATTGGCGTGGAATAGAATGAAATAACATGCAGATCAACATCGTAGCGAAAGAAGTTCTGATGTAGGTGACTCGGTATTCCTATGACTACAACCATATAAACAAATGTCCATCAAGCAAGCTAAGAAGGATAAAAAATTATCACCAAAGTATTATGGTTCATACAAGGTGTTGCAAAAGATTGGTATTATGACATATAAATTGGATCTTCCTGCAGCTTCTCGAGTGCACTGAGTTTTCCATGTTTCATGTCTAACGAAGATTATAGGTGAAAAGCTCCCAGTTCAAACAATATTTCCAGAAATTGACGAGGAAGAAAAAATCATACTGGAACTGGAAGTAGTCATAGAAACAAGAACTCAACAGCTATGAAATCAATCAATTTGGGAGTATCTCATCAAGTGGAAGAACTTATCCACTGAAGATTCCACACGGGAGGATCAAAATGATGAAGATAAATATGACGTCTATGCCAAAAGAATGAAATGAAGTCTTGAAAGAATGAAGTTGCTTTGAAGTTATCAAGTTGTTGATCTCCCCAAGTTTAGAGGGAGGGCATATTGTGGTAGTCCTAATGAATACCTTGAAGTGAGAATGAAACCGAAGAATGAAAGTACCACAGATAGATGTTTAGAAAGACTTGAGAAGTATTGAGGTTGTATTTGGCATTGTTGAAGAAATGGAAAAGAGAAACTTGCGATAAGATTGAATATAATATAAGAAGCATCAAAATGATTCAGGACCCCAAAGGTTTATGTTTACTTGTATATATGCATTTGAAAGCTTGTTACTCATTAGGGTTGTGATTGTGAATGATCTCTCCATAAAAATTAAACATTTGAAGCATGCTTGGATTGGTGGATATATCTAATTTAGTTGATTAAGAGAGATGAAGCATTGTAAGAGCCCTCATGAAAATTCCGTTTAAAACAATATAAATGCCACAAATGAGGGGACACATATTCCAAGATGAATGGTGGGGGAAACATACTCATGGGCATTGATTCGATTTATTATGGCTAAGGAATTTGGCAAAGGAAATGGCTGAGGCATTAAAGAGGCAAAAAGTTATTTTGGTGCATTTATTTATGAAAAAAATGGAAATTAGGAGAAAAGGAAGGTGAAAGGTCACACGTTGCATGTGAGGAGGAAAATGAAGGAAAATAATGGAAAATGAAAAAAATAGAAGCCTCCTTAGTAAAAAGGTTTCTGAGGATCAGTTGGCAAGATTGGTCACTAAAGACATGATCAACTCAATTTTGGAGCTCTCCCATTAATCTCTCTCTCTCTCATACTCTTCGATACTTAGAGTTTTCTTGGAACACTCTTCGAGAGTGTGGTATACATGGATTTTTGGAGCAAGAAGGAAAAGGAAGAGCTCTAAATTGCAAAAAGGCATCGAGATTACTAGCTACAGTGGGATTTTCTTGAAGGTACCAAGTTTCATGTATGTTTTCCTCACTATTTTTGACATGCATGACACATGCATGTGGTTTATTGGTTATGATTTTTCATTGTCATGGAGGATGGTCAAGATTGAAAGTGGAGGGCCTAGCCTTGTCATTTCCTACATAGTGATGTGATTGTGGGTTTACTTTGACTATTTTGTCTTGGTTGGTTCTCATGTTTCCTTACCTTAGGTTCAGTTACTAGTCTTAGGAGTCCTGGTTAGACAAATGCTCTCAAGGCCCTATAACAGCTTGGGCTGAGTTATTAGTCCTCGAAGTGTTGGTTGGAAAAATTCTCTAGAAGCCCTAGGTGTGTTGAGTTATTAGTCATGAAAGCCCTGTATAAGTTGTGGGTTGAGTTACTAGTCCTTGAACCCTTGGTTGGACAAATGCACTTGAATCCTTAGAAGGATTGGATGGAAACCAATCTCATGATGGTTTTGTGATGTCTAATTGTAAGGTGGAAATGTTGTTTCATGAGTAGAGGTGGATGGCCTCTCGAATCCTTAGATTATTTTTTATTGATGTGTTCTATGAGATCCGACATTCATTCTTGTACTATGGCATAGGGCCGAATTGTTGAAGAAATATTTGGATCAACCATTCTACGGTCAGGTCGAACGTGGAAGTCCCATTCCGGGTTTGGATTTTTCATTAGTAATGAACAATTATTTCTCTTTTTATCTCTATGAGAATTATGATGGATTATATGTTGTTTATATGGTTGTCATTGTTATTTCTGTCCCTACTATGTTGGTTATGTATGCATTTTATGACAGTAGTTATGTATGGATTTCAGCATGTTTTTACTTGTATGTGAATGGATAATGTGTTTATGACCTAATAGATGATAATGCATCAAATGGCATGAGGGAACAATGGTTCATCGTGATTCTTAGATAAGTATGATATCCCTACACTTAACTCTGTTATTTACACATATAGATTACATGTCGATGATATGTTTGACGAAATGCCTATCATGGCTAGTAGGGATCCAGTCAAGGTCTTGAGAAAGTATTCTATTTAGTACTTTCATTTCCATGTTACTTTACTGACTTGAAGAGATGGATCAGTTATGGGCAATTTCCTAACCTCTCAGCCTGAAAAATTGGCTTAAATCTTGGGGTCACTAGCACAACACTGAAAATTTTGGTCCACAGTCGCTCGTAGGCAGGCCTATGAGAGTGACTTTAGGTTGATGGTTGTTCCCTTTCCCATAGCATGAGAGAGAATACGGCCCAAGAGGCCTAAAACAACAATGGGACCCATGTACACGCTGTCTGAGTGGCTAACTTATCTTGTGAGGGATTTGTTGATGATGTTGAATGTTTGTATGGTGTGTTTGTATCGTTTCCACTTCCTTAATGTGACTTAGGAGGCCGAATCATATCATAGTGGCCTCTCATCGCATATTTACCCAAACAGACTGGTTGCTTGGGTAGATGTGGGAGGAGGGTGTTACAAGCATCTTATGGCAAGATTCTTGGGAGGAAATATGGCCAGCCTATGTGTTGATCTTTAGATCCCAAAGTAGGGAGGGTGGCAATGTTAGTAGACCTCTCACATTGGATACACACCAAGATCCATGGGTTGGTGGTAGATCTTAAAATCCTCATCGTACCTAGAGTGGCTAAAGCTTGAGTCCATTTTAGTACCACCAAATTAGAGCACCCTCGTGAGGTATCTAATATGTAGCAGTCTGTGTTTTGTTAATCTTGATAAAGCATATCATTTTGATATCTTCCATGTACCTCTCTATATATGTAATTATGGATATCTCCCTAGTTAAGAGGGAGTGTTGAGGAATCTAACTAGTGTCGGTATTCATAGTTGTATTTAAGTCTTGATGTTTTTATTAATAATGGATATAGTAGGCACCAAAGGTCTAAAAACTTTCCTTCTCAGGGGTGCATCACCCTTTCATCGAGGGGACCATTAACAAGACTGTGAGAATCCTTATGAAGCATAATATTTCCTCAACCTTTAGACCCCTCAATAGCATTCGTAGCTCCCTAAGATCTGCAAGAGACCCTGTTGACTGCAAGGACATGAAAGGTGTTTATGTTATTCATTGTTCTTGTGGGACCCCCTATGTTGGTGAAAGTCGGTGCTCTATTAATTAGAGGATTCATGAGCACGCGACTGACATTAAACATGGGCTAATCCAGTCTTCACCTATGGTAGAGCACACGGAGAAGACTAAGCACCATATATGTATTGAGGAGGCCAAGGTTATTTCTAAGATTTCTTTATTTCATCAAGTACTACACTCAGTGTGGAACAAACTAGGGGAAGATACAATATAAGACTCATCTTCTTGGCTAGGAGAGGATATGTGTACACACATATTTTATGATTACTACAAAATGAGTGTGATAGTGAAGAATTATATAAGTATTGAAAATTTATATCCTCTGATAGTGTTTCAACATATTTATGGAATTAGGTTGGTAGGTTTGCTAATTGTTAATATTAGAAAATTTAAGTATGAATATCGTCTTATGGGAAATGTTCATGCTTATCATTTAAAATATAGAGTCTACAATTATTATGAATTTATTAGGTCCAGGGTTAGTTCCCAAGCTGAGTCGACCTCAGTCAACAACCTGGGTATAGTCCCATGTACCCCTAGATGAAAATGTGTAGATTTTCTTTAAAAAAATGTCTCACAATATGCTTCGAAGGAAAATGACAAGTTGTTATGAACTAAACAAAATTTTGTGTTAGGTTTTGTAGTTGGAAACAAAAGGGGGTCGTGTGGCAAACCCTCATAAATTCAACAAGGGAACAATGACATTGTAAATGGTGGTTGAATAGTAATTCATATCATTACGAATACAAGGATATTTGAGAAGAGAGACATAAATCTTATGAGATGCATGCTTTATTTAAAAGAAAGAAATAAACAAGATTGACCCTACTAGGTAACGAATAATTATTTTAAGAAAATAAAAGAGGAGTTATAAACGGATAAGAAAAATCGAAACCTATGATGGACAACTATATATGGATACTAGGACTACAACCACCTTTCGACTCACTTGTGTGATCCAACATGAGTAGGTTTCATAAACTGTAAGGAAGAAAATAATGCTAGTACGAAGATAATATGTGTTAAAAGTTTGTTTAATCCAAGGGATGAATATTTTTTGTTGATGCTAGCATTTTTGTGAATCTTCTATGGTGGCTAGGGTTTTCTTGATTTTACCTTGCTATAATTTGGAGAGTGAGATATTGTACCAATTTTGTGATAAATTTGTTCACATCTATTTCTTTTATCTACACATGTATAAAGTATCTTGCTATCCAAAATTGTGTGATTTCAAATTAAATTTTTCTTCATGCATTCTCTTCATGATTAAGTAGCTTTCAATATTTTTCATTCATGTTGATTTTTTATAACATAGGGTTGAAAATTTTAAGTGATTTAAGATACAAATTGAGGATAAAAAAACATATCTATGTCACATAAATGATTGTAAAAAAGTGATTATCAGATTTTTATGAGCTTGGAGAAGTGTGCCCTAAGGGATCAAATTTGTCACAATTTGTTTGGGATCATCAACTACTCTCTCACTAGGAATATGCATAAGTGACATGTCTTTAAAATCCCAATCCAAGCTCCTTCAACAATACAACATGTTAAACTGCTCACTTCATAATAGATGATATTGCATTATCATGACCTACATGAAAATTCAACCTAAAAATATAACACTTCAAAATTGACTCAAATGCACACATTTAAAAAAAAATGGCACAACATGCTCAATATACAAAACAAAGCTCGCTCTTAAACATGGAAGTACGGCATATGGTGGCCTATATAGAAAATTATTCTAATATACTAACAAAATATTATGCCCAATCATGACTATTTGGCATATAATGGTGTATATACAAATGGGTTTCCTGACCACTTCCACCTTCACCACCATCATTTGCATCCTTTATCCTCCTACTAGAAGAAAGGAGCTCAACATTCTTTCTTTTGGGGTGTGCTTCTTCATATTTTGTTCTTGCACTGAAGATGATCTAGTAAATCACAAGATTGTTTTCCTCTTAGATGCCCCTATCCTCTGTACTACAACAGGATTTAATAGTTACAAGAGTTATAGCATATAATTTAAACAAAAAATGCTTAGACTAAAACTCATCATAAATAAAGGAAATCATAAGGGAATGATCTCATCTCGAATGTTTCACTGAGTGATGGAGACTCACCAGGTGGAGTCTTCCACTACACAAATTGATTGGAAGATTTATTGTTTCGTCCATTGAACTACCATTGTGGGTTGGGGATAGAGGGATTACTTGGGGGAAATATGGAGAAACCACTTGAGATGGAACAATGTTAGTCAAAATAGTTGTTGGGACCAACCTAGGGGTACAAAAGGGCTAGAAAATGGATGAAGCCCCTTGAGATGGTCTACTAATGCAACTTTTATGGGTGGATGAGATGGAGAAGATGGTGGAGGCACTTGATGACTAACAGAAATGGGTTATAATGATGATGGAAGTTCCAAAGTCAAGGTAAGTTAGATACCAAACATGACAGAAATGGGAGGATACTGGTGGAAAAAAAATGGGAAAACAAGGAATGGTTGTTAATGATATGTAGGGTTAAGAGTGGAAATTTGAGAAAATGAATGAATGTGCATACACATTTAGAATATTTCAAGTAGTGAAAGGGAACATAAGAAGAAAAATCTACCAGATATAAAACCTTTTGAGGAGAACCAAAGAAAAATGGATTAACACAAAGACTCTATGCCAAGCCAAAAAGTACTTGAGTGAAAGAAGAAGTGAGAAACTAACCTAAATAGACCATGGCAGAAAATACCTTCTCATTGCGGTTGTTGTCGGAGAAATCTTGCACCATAAATAATGATACATGCTTCAAGAAAGTCGTATTGATTGGTAGGAGATCACCTCCTCTCTAATTTCATCTTACACCATGAAATATCTCCTTTCATTATTAGAGGTGACATGCTGGTCATTCGTTGTGCAATAAGAATAGGTCCACTCAGTGGCAAAGGATCCTCAATATTACACGCCATGGATGAGACAAATGAAAACCTAAAACAAACATGTAAAGGAGTACCTTGAATTGAAACTACTAAGTGTGATTTCAAAGACTTGCTCATAGTAAGTGTGGCTCTTGTAAATAATATTGGTGGGGTGTAATGCCATGTCCTATGCAGTAATGCATGTTAGGTGGTGGGAAAATGCCAAAAACCTGTAATGCATGTTGGGTGGTGGGAAAATGCCCAAAACCCTTGCCACTGGCACAAACACCCTAACCTTAATTTTACATCATATTTATATATAAAGATAAAGTAATTTATAGTGAAAAGTCTCTAATTCCCTCTATAATTCCTTCCTCTTTTTAGTGTGAGGGAGATGGGTAATTACTCCTTGAGTCAATATGGAAGCCTCTAATTCATTCCATGACATAGAATTGATAAGTAATATTAAAAGAGAAATATTAATAACAAAAAAGTGTTAGCGATAATTAAAATATTTCAATGTCCATAGTAATTGAAAACAAAAAATATAAATTTATAATTTCTTTACTGTTTAAAAATATTTCAATATCTTCTTTAAATAAAATATTTGAATATCTATCTTACATAAAATAATTGTATGGGGCCCAAAAGATCTCTATAGCCCACTACGGGAGAGATATTGTCAAACAACATTACATTAAAACAAATAAAATAATCCTCACCTTAAATAAGGTTAATAACAAAAAAATATTTCAATATGAACCATACATATTAATATGTTATCACTTTTTTTCGAGAGGAAAAAGTAGTAATTTCCTTTATTAATAAGAAAATTACATTTTGTAGACGCTGAGCATATACATATGGTGAGGCTAGGCCTCTCAAAAAAGCAAAAAGTGATTCTGGAGTACTCCACACAGGGGAGAAACTATTCAAAAAAGCATTAATATGTTGTTGATCTCTTCTCAGAGAGACTAGTTCTAAGATAAAACAAGTCAAAGTATAAATAAATATTTACATATGATCATTATGATAAAAACTGTTGATGTCGGGCCTACATTAAACTCTTGGATCTATGAACGGCTTGTGATAGTGTTGGTATGTATTACCATCTCTTTTCTCCTATATCAACCAAGTATCATCATCCGTGAGCTCTGCTTCCTTAGATAGGTGGTAGGCAGTTGAGTTGTGCTTCCTTGTTCACCGGTTTCCCTCCAGGTCAAGTCTGTCTGGTAACAAGAATTTGTCTTAGCATCTTCCCTACAATGTACTCCACTTCATCAATTTTTGCAATATGAACACCCCCTTCAAACCCATTTTTAAATGTTCCCAATCCTCGACCACCACCAAGTACTTGACTTTTCACAACAACCTCTTTCTCTTCCGAAAATGCATCTTTGATGGCCTGCCTTACTTCTGCAACTGAAGAGACAACAATACCTTTGGGAGCATTAACTCCATATTTTCTCATCAGACTTGAACCCTAGTATTCGTAGATATTGAGATATCGGACTTGCTGTTGCTGCCACAATTGCCCTGATCTGATTGCTGTAACAGCCTTGGTAAGCAGCCGACCTACCAAGCCCCTTGCCATTTTCAACATTACATTAAAACAAATAAAATAATACTCACCTTAAACAAAGTTACTAACAAAAAAATATTTCAATATGAAACATACATATTAATATGTTATCACTTAACCTTAAGTTGAAAGAAATAAAATAATAAGGGCCTTAAAAAAAGTTAATAGAAAAAAAATATTTTTAATATAAGTTTAAGTATGCCATAAATAAACATTTGAGTGTCCCCTTCAAATAACATAATTTTACATCTTTATATAGAAAGGACTAAAAGTAATTGATAGTAAAAAAACTTTATTTGGTCTACTTTTTCATATGCTGAAAAAATGTAACTCTTCCTTAGTCAACATAGTTTGCATCTGACATCTAAAATAAAATTGATCTTACAACCTATTATGAAGGAGATGTGATCCTTCATGGAGCTCACATATGGTACTTTACAAACACATGGTAATAAAATAAATTATTTCAAGTGTGAAGCACAAATAAAATATTTCAATTTCTACATAAAATAAAGTAAGATATGTAATTCTTTAATAGTGAAATGCACACCTTGATTAAATAT
>APFE030498313.1:1042-18326 GCA_000404065.3 Pinus taeda | reverse complement strand
CTATTTTGGTGCCTTATCTAATGGTGGGGAAAGAAATTTAGGTGATTATACATGTCACGCCCATAAGCTGAGCATGTGCGACGAGCTAGCATCTACGATGAGCAGTTGCTTTCGGTTAAATGCGCCCGGGCAAACATGTGACGACGAGTTGTAATGATGAGTTGCGATGAGCCATTGGGAGAGTCGAAAAATCTGAAAGTCGAAAAATCTGAAAATAAAAAAATTGAATAAGTGTGGGAAAGCATGCAACGAGTTTTCTAAGTTGTCAAAAAACTGACAAGTCTGTGGATTGACATAAGGAGTGAATAGTTTGGCAAATTGATGCAACTCTTGGAATTACTAGGCAGATTGTAACCTTAACTCCTTGGAGGATGAGTATATATCGTCGATGAGTTGGAGGAGAAAAGGCATCAACTTCAAGCATTCCAAGTGAGTTCCAACATAAGAGGACAAGCAGAGGAGAAGGCAAATAGAGGAGGCAAAGATGTAGGTAGACCGAGGGATGAAACACACAAAACGAGGACAGAAAACCCGAGCTGTAGGTTTCGGTGGATTTCGGTGCGGACAAGCTGCAGGTGGGCAACCCTCCCTAGGAGCGAGATGGCCTAGGCATACCTACTCGGCAGGCTGAATGAGTCGAGTGGTCAATGAGCTGAATGAGTTGATCAGTCCAGATGAGTTGAACGAGTCAAATGCTCTGAATGAGCTGAATGAGTCGAACGTCCTGAACAAGTTGAACGAGCCGAACGGCCTGAACGAGTTGAACAAATCGAACAGTGAACGAGCTAAATGAGCAGAATGGGTTGAACGAGTTGAACGAGTTGAACGAGTCGAATGGTGAACGAGTTGAACGATTCGAACAGGTTGAATGAGTTGAATGAGTCAAACGATGAATGAGCTGAACGAGCGAACAGTGCATGAGTTGAACGAGCGAACGGTGCATGAGCTAAACAAGCAAACAATGACACAAGTTGAATGAGCAAACGGTGCATGGGCTAAAAAAGTTGAACAAAGCAAGGCGAGGCTGAATGAAGGTTGACCTAGGCGTGGGCGACCATGAACAGACAGGCCGAGTTGGAATTTGGCAATTTTGTCAAGGTGAACCTAGGGTTTCAGGAAAATACCGATGTTGTTAAAATACTTGTAAATTTGTATTATTGTTATCATTTGGGAAACCTCTAACCAGGGAGTTTCCCCTCCCACTAAAAGAATTTTTATCTGTTGTGCATATTTATATGATGATGATGATGATGATAAATGTTATTTTCATTGTGTAAGAATGATGAATTCTTATTAGATTGCATAAAAATAATTAAGTGTTGAATGTTAGGCGTAGCCCGTACTCAATAGTATTGGTCAAAAGAAATTGGGTGGCGGTGTCGCACCTGCCTATGTGCGGTTGAAAGACTACTGCCAGGATATGGGCATGACAGCTGGTATCATAGGAGAGATACAACAACAAAGTTGCAATTGGGATCAAAAACCTTTGGACGAAGGCATAATTTATTATCTATACAGATCAAAAAGGAATCTGATGGTAGATCAAGTAGGAGAACCTCAAGTTATGACAGGAGAATCCAACAAGGACATTGAATCAGTTCTCATGGATAGAGTCGTGGATAGGATTGACGAAATGGCCTCTGATATAGCTTCAATGAAATTTTAATATGCCGAACACCGGGATATGGTAGCGAGGTTGCAGGTAGAGCACACAAATTAGAAGGAAGACTTTGAAGACCTCAAAATATGACATGAGTATACGAAATGGTTGTATACACAAACAGAGAAAGAAGTCAAAGAGATTGGAGTTGCGAAAGACCAAGGTATGGCATAAATCCTAAAATTGCAGAAAGGTATTACTCATGCATGAAATGAGATAGCTGTTTTGAATGAAGCAGTGGGGCACATTTCGAGTGGAGGATTTGCTCATGTGAAAGTCAAGGAACCTCAATCCTATGATCAAACAAGAAGTGCAAAAAATCTTTGCAATTTTCTATGGTATATGGAGTAATAATTGGAGCTTTTGGGAATGTATTATGACGAGGCCAAATTGAAGGTAGTTGCTCAATTCTTGACAAAGCATGCTAAGGTGTGGTGGTGAAGAAAGATGGACCAGATTTCCAATGGTGATGCTGAGGAGATCACTTCATGGGTTGATATGAAGAAAGCTTTGCAAGGCCATTTTAGTCCACAAGATGACACTTTGGATGCAAGGACAAGGATAAAGTATATGAAGGAAACAAGAAGTGTATAGGCTTATCAATGGGAATTTTCAAGTGCAATCTTCGAATTACCTCACATGGCGGAGAAGGAAAATGTGTTCATCTTCATTATAGGGTTGAAACCTTGGGCATGAAATGAGGTGAAGAGGTAGAATATCAAGACACTTGAAGAAGATTTTGCAGCAGTTGATCACTTGGTAGAGCACTATGATGAAGGAACCGAAGAACGGAAGAAGAATACTAAGACGCTTAAAGAGAAATATACAAAGTAGGAACCTTCAAGATTGAATGACAAGTTGAAGACGAAGAAACCGTTGAAGTGTTAAATTTGTGAAGAACCACACATGGTGAAAAATTTTCTTTCAAGGACGAAAGTGGTAGTAGTAGCACAATCCAATACAAAGAAAATAAAGAAGAAAATTCCGTTGGGGTTATTCAGATTTTAGGAGTTGCAGTAGCTACAAAACAAATCTCATGACGAGACCCTCAGAGAAACAAATTGGAGTATGTGTAGATGAAGATTTCAGAAGGCAATGTTCTCACAATGGTGGATAATGGTTCAACTCATAAATTCATGAGTGAGGATACTACAAGGAGGATTGGACTGAATGTTTTACTAATTCAAGCACAGTTGAAACAGGTAAACTCTCCACTTGATTCAGTGATTAGTGTAGCTAAGAAGATCAATGTATGCATAGGTGAATGAGTTTTGAAGGTTGATTTCACAGTTGTATAGATAAATGATTATGAAGCTATACTCGGAATGGAATTTATGAAGCAGTTTGAAGCTATGATAGTGCCCACATGAAGAAGTTGTATATTTACAACAGATGTGAAGGTGATCCTATTGGTGTGCCAACCATAGGGACTACAACTGTCGATTGTAAGGTGACAACTATGGATGTGATGGAGGTCAAGCAAGATGAGGAGGTATATAAGAGGTTGTCTTGTAAGGAGGAAAAACTTATGGAGCAATCATAGGAGATTATAGTGTTTTCTCATAGTATCTTAAATCTATCAAGCAGACTAGAGGTAATGGAGAAAGATGGGTATGCAAGGCTCGAGATTTAGACAAGGAGTTAGGAAGCATACTTGCAGAGATTAGAGGTGGAAGATCCTGACAAATGGATTGAGATAATATGCGAGGAATAGGGAGATCCTTTGGCCTCCACTTCCTCCCCCTCTTCTTAGACTAACACTGGGAGGAGGATCATTGTTAGTTGCTCATGGTTGTGAGTCTCCAACATTTTGAGCAGGCATCTCGGGACTTTGTCATACACCCTAGGCTACTTCATAACAACATTCATTCCATCTAGGATTTCAATGTGTCTTCCAAAGGTATGACATATCTTACTAATGCATAAACCAAACCCTAGAAACCATTAAAACAATTATAGATCTACAAAGAGTCTAATATCCTTTCAAAATAGACATGTTATACTTCTTACTAGTGATTCATACAAATCCTAGATTTCATAGAGAATCAATCAAAGTCAATCACAACTTAGTCATTAACCTAACCAACTTCTACTAGGGTTAGTTTTTCCCCTAGATTTTCAATCAACCATCAAACAGTCAATAACATGACCAACTACCAGTAGGGTTAGTTTGCAAACCCTATATTTCCAAGCAATAATCACACTCAACCAAAAATTCAAATTTCAACAATCTCTTCACAAACCTCAAATCGTCATATTTCAAATATTTTACTTTGACTAAGGTTTAACTCCAAAACCTTAGACTTCAAAAATCTCAACAATCATTAAATGCATAGATCTCATATTGTTACATTTTACACTAGACAATGTCATTACCACGATTTAACTTCAAAACCCTAGATTTTCATTTTCAACTATCATCTAATGGATTTTGGATTCTAATTTCACATGTAATAGACAATTTTAGCTTCACTATGGTTTAGCTATAACACCCTAGATTTTCCAGATATCATCATCCTAGAATCTCAAACAATGAATTCTATTAAATTCTAAGACTCATGACCATCAATGACTAGGTCAACGCATATCTAGTAATTGATAACCATACATAAGAATATCATATTTCCAACAACGTCAATACATCTTGACCTAGACCAACCTAGGATTTCAATCAAAAGGACACACACGCACACGCACACACGCACACACACACACATATATGATCATGCAAATACATTTCATATCATGTGTTAGTCAAACCCAACTTCACAATAATATCAAATAAGAGTTAGACAGAGAATCATTTTGATTACACTAGGGTTTATTAGAAAAACACACACATACCAAGTAAATCAATTCTAAGACAATATAAGGGCCTTGCTCACTCATTCCACCAAACCCTAATGAGCTAGGCTTCCAATGTAGAACATACATTCCACCAAAACCTAATGTGTTAGGGTTCCAATGTAGAAACATAACAAAAACTACATTACCCAAACTTAAAGGTTCCGGGATTTTAGACCTTATCACTCAACCCTAAGCAGTTAGGATATCGTGATCATACCAAAATCCCAAATATGACATCATCAATGTAAATTCAACTAGAATTTCACAATCATCCTTAAGTAACTTAGAATTTTAGACATTCATATTAGCATACCCTTCAGTTAGGTTCTTCCAGAACATCTCTAGGGTTCTACATAGTCAATCAAGGATATGAATGGGGTGGGTTTATTTATCAAGAGATGGATCACCCAAATAAGAATCACTAAGATTCAATATAGCTAGTCACAATAGAGTTAGTAATAGATCATCAAATGAATAATCCTTTAAATCAATGTATTCAAAGCATACCTTTGTTTCTTGCTAACCTTGTCTTGAGAGATCCTCCTTATTGTGGATGTTTTCCCTTTGTTTCTTGATTAACCTTTTCTTGGGAGGTCCTCCTTCTTGAGGATGTTTTCCCTAATAAAGACAATAGAGGGAGAATGGTGATTAGTATTTAATATAATCAAAACTGAATGAGTACATGAACCCAATACTGAAAAAAAATATGAAATACTTATCTTAACAAAGAAGGTTGCCACAATATCTTCTTTAGTCATTTTCGTATTCCTCAGCTCATTCTTCAAACTTGTACTTGACCAATGTTCTTAATAGTGAATAGCTTTGACAAGGCTTCATATATATCCTGAGCATGATCGATGTTAGCTATGTATGGGACAAGATTTTATTTTATCCTTTCCACCATTAGATTCATAGCCACCAATTCTAAATCCCTAAATTTCTCTTTTTCACCATCACTAGCTTCTTCTGTAAAATTATTCTACATTTGTTTTACCAAATCTAGCACCTTGTTCGTCTGGAGGATTATGTCAAACCTCTTCTTCCAGTATCTAAAGTTAGATGCTCCTTCAATCTTGTTCTCATCCTTGATAGAGTTAGACATCTTCATTGAATATGATAGACTCATTTCCATAGATAGAACTCCTATGAATGGATATGCCTTTTCCTTCTTCCCCAAAGCTTTGATCCTATGTTGCAAAATCAAAAAGGCAGCAAAGATTTTCTTGATCTTGATAATTACCTTTGATGTTTCTTATTGTTACATTTCTTTATGTCTTATTTCTTTAGTTCATCAAGAAACTACCAAAAGAAACAGTACATAAAACAATGGACACAGGATGTAGGCACATGTCAGGGAAAAACCCCCCTCGAGGGGAAAACCCAGTCAAAGTAATTCTTCCTTTCAGTAGTATTATTTGAGACTCTTTACCCTAGACCTTGACCAAACCTTCCCTCCACACCAAGTCAGCCTGTAGAAGATTGACCTCTTCCCAAAAACTTTGACTATGCAACAAGTTGTTTCAGTTAATAGCTTCTAGGAGCAGTCCAGCTTGGAAGGCTCAAATCTCCCAATCCAGAGCATGAAACAGAGAGAGACCACCACCAAAATTTCAATTTCTGTTGACTCCTTAGACTCACCCAAAATCTCATTCACTTCGGCTTTCCAGCAATAGACTTTCCAAGCTACCCACTTCGCACTTCTACCCAACAAATAGATTTTTGAACTTCTACCCAGTAAAGAGAATTCAAACTTGATGAGAAGTGATGCTCCAAATGAATTCAATTTAATTCCTTTTTAGGCTTCTTGTGGGGTCGAATAGGTTCTTAGGTGAACTTGATATTCCCTTAGGCCCACATGGTGTGGAGGTTCCATAATTCATATTTGACTTAATACTAAACCTTTTTACATGATCCAAAAGCCCAAGAAGGGTCTCTTTAAGTGTACAATAGTTTTATACACTGACTAGAAGTCCTCAATGGGGAATTTTACATAAAACATGGTGACCCAAGCATGAAACCCATGATTTAATAAGTCACAACAATAATAGTAAAAATTATTTTCTTTATTCTTTTGACAAGTACATTACATGATGACTCAAGTACATTATTGAAGACTGAACATAGTTAATTTTTCCAACCAAGCCCTCAATTTGGACAAGGAGACAAGAGTAAAAACCAAGCCCATTAGTTCTGTTGAATTCCCCCACTAATCGATGTTCGGATGTATCCATGATGAGTAAGAAAAAATACCCAACTACATAATGAAATCCATACCTTCGTGGTTGGAAGGCCCACCCTCAAACACATGATCATGAAAGATGGGCGAGGGTGCATAATGGTTGACTTAGGTGGTGGAGATGGTGGCACATCGAGTTATCTGGGGGCTGCAAGGGGTTGTTGGTTGTTGGTTGAAGATAGTATAGGAGAAAAATTTATCTTATGGGTGTCACGCATATGTGGCAGGTAACAGGCACCCAAGGAATCATCTGGAATGGTTTCGAAAGGGTTAGTTCCTTTAAGGACACCCCAAATATTCATTAAAAATTATTTCAAGCTTAAGTTTCAAAGGCTCTAAGAGTTGTACATGTGAATCTTCCATCATTTATGCAATTCAAAAACCCAAGTTTTCCTTTTGTGAAAAAAATTATTTCAAGATGCCAATCACATCCTCCAAAACTAGTAGGATAGACCCCAAGGTCTTCCTCCATATGTGGACTCATGGATATCCAAAATAAAGCAACCAAATATGTCATCTCCTTTAAAATTGAACTAATTTCACCTCAACAAAGGGGACAACCCCAAGTTTTTCATGTACAGGTCGGCCCAAAAGACTTGTGCCTTCACACATGTAGGTCAACTAAGCATCCCAAATCATGTCGACCACAAAAATAATCTTTTATTTTGTACAAATGTGTGTGTGTGTGTACTTTAAAGAAAAATTTATAAGTGCTCCAGTCTTCCTTGGTGTGAGGAGTTCATTTGTTGGTAATGGCAGGATGGTTGGGGCCAATTTAACCCCATTCTAATAGAAAATCTAGCATATATTTTTCTCATTTGTCAACAGAGCTAGGTGAGGATCTCTTGAGTCTTCAGTTTTGTACTAGAGAAATGCAGGGTACAAAACAGGCACATTACAACCTCTAAACCCACTTATTAGTTTATGTTATCACTGAGTACCAAGGGCATCAATCACTGCTGCTACAGGTCTTGATCCTTTTCACAAGATGATGACAAAGCATTCAAAAATAAGTGAGTCCTTGCACACCTTTGAAAATGTCGAGGCTTCCTAATGCACTATATAGAACGAAAGTTACATGTGTTCAATTCAATCTTCGAGTGCACTCTACAAAGCCAAAATAACAACTTTTCTTTTTTTTGTTAATCTTAACTAGGGCATTGCTAGAATTAACTTTCTTGAACTAATAACAACTTCAAACAATCATTATAATTTACTACTATTAGGATTCACATTATTAATCATTAGAAAATTCATTCATAAGCATGAAAAAGTAGTAGTAAATCATAGTAGAAACACCAAGAAGCCATGAGACAAGAGACACAAATTGGGCCTAATGAAAAGGAAAAACCGACAAGGAGAAAACCCAGAAATTATTCCTTATGAGAGCGAGAGAGAGTTCATAGTACATCAATACATTAAAAGTAGAAT
Organism: Pinus taeda; assembly: GCA_000404065.3. Taxonomy (NCBI): domain Eukaryota; kingdom Viridiplantae; phylum Streptophyta; class Pinopsida; order Pinales; family Pinaceae; genus Pinus; species Pinus taeda. The sequence goes on along the minus strand of APFE030498313.1, from coordinate 10,152 downwards.
CAATAGAATAAACAAACCAGTACCCAAGAGTAAGAAGAAATTCCAAAACCCTCCTGAAATTCGTCCTCCTTTCCTTCCATAGAACTCGTTGGAGAAGACAAAAAATGTGTGATGCGAATTACCACGTGAGGAGGTGAGTGTCACAAACATATAGCCTAGTCAAGGGGTCAAATGGGTTCCTCAAAGGGACCAACCGAACTAAATTTATTATGAGGTCAACTTGTAAATTTTGGAGAGAAATTATAAATTAAAATTTGTAATTTTTTTTCCTTGCTTTTAATTTCATAGGTGTAAATGAAGACCATTGCCATCAAAACCTCGAACTTCATCTTGTTTCTAGTTGTACTAATAAGAAAGCTATTGCAATAAAGAAGTGTTCTTAGTAACAAAAAAAATAATGTGGGGAGAAGTCTTGACATTGTGGTCGTGGAGCATATTTTCTGCATAAATATTTAGAGAGCAAAAGTGATTGAAAAATCTTCCTACACCTTTATACTTGGTTGCATCAATTATGTCACTTGTATATTCAACCATTTCAGCTATATAATGAGAGGGAATCTTCTTGACTAAACTAGTAGGCCCATCCAAAGGAGATTGATCCTTAGACTCACATCCTACAACAAAGTGATATTCATCATTTCCAGTTCAATGCTCAACCTCCATATTGGAAATAAGCTCGCCTTATTTAAAGTGGAAAGACCACCTTTAAAATCCTTACAAGATTTGTTTAAACATCATACAACCTACATGGACCTATCAGACCAGTAAATTCTACAGAGAGCTTGTACTTCCAGCTGATGAATACTTCCATAGTTTCCTTCAACACTCTCTTATACTTGTTAGATTTTGTAGCGTAGACAAGAGTTTGGTTCAAATGATGTTCATGAGGCTAGCAACATAGGTGGATTAATTATCACCAATACGTAGAAAAAATTTCTAAGTGAAATTGTCTTAATTAAATTAATTAGCGATTTTTAATTATTTTTTTATGTCTAACTTAGGGAAAAGGGGTTAATTAATTAGGATTAATTGAGACAAATGGATTAGCTCTAGATACTTCTATAAAAGAAAATTTTAGAAGCCGATATGATCTTAGCCATCACTCGGAGTTAGATTATGGTCATTGATTTGTTAATGAGAGATTATAAGAGGAATTCAATGGGACCTTTAGAGATCAATTCGATGAAATAACAAGGGTGCAGTGACAATGTGGGAGGCACCAACAGTAGGTTTGCAGCAGAAGAGATTGAGGAGAGAATTTCTAGAGGAATACTTCACAATGGTTCCAGTTTTTTCTGAGAAGGAAAGAGGAAGAACTATTTTGCAGAAGCACAACTGATATAGACATCAAGTAGCCAGTTTATTCAGTGAAAATTTCCAGAAGTTTTTTGCAATTGCCATTTATCAGTACAGTTCCCTGCATCCAATGCATGTTGGTTTTGCAATTTGGTTGAGGCAGTATTACTCATTAGATTGATTACAAGAGACAATACGAGTTTCTGGCGAATAGTTCATATTTCCCAGATAGCCATTGCAAGTTTTAGGAGGAAATGCCAATTTCCTAAGAGAGGCTGAGTTTGTTTGCAAAGGGAAATGCTTAATTTATTAGTTTGATTTGGTTAGTGTAAGTGAAGAAAAAATTTGTCGAAGCTTTGATGGGGAGAGGCAAATATTTTATGTAATCCTTGATTTGTTGAAGAAATAATAAAATCCCTCATTTGCAGAACTTGTTTTTCTAGGGATAATTTGTCCAAAAATACCGGTGTAAAATTTGTGTTATTTTCTTAGTTCTCGTGATTATTTATTTATGAAAATGGAGTTGTGTTATTTTCAATATTTGGCGTGAATTAATTTTTTAGAAGACATTATCTGCAAACATAGAAGAATAATAACTAGTAACTGCAATAGAATTTTCACATAGTATCAAAGCGAGTTTAATAAAGCACAGATTTGAGAGCAGAAGAAGGTTAGTGAAGGGCACAAGAAGAGATATTGAGTGTTTATAAAAGCCAATTTGAAATTATCCATATTTATTTTGGTTTTGTCTCTTTTATAAGGGTTTTCAGTAATGGCTTCAGTAAGACAGAGATCAAAACAGATTGGATGGAGCTTCTAACTTGGGTGTTTGGAAAGCCATAATTTCTTTGTTGCTAGAGGAGAAGGGTCTCAAAGAATATGTTACCAGTTTTTTAGTTGTGCCAACATGTTTATCACAACTTGTTGCATACAAGAAGGAATATTGAAGGCAAAAGAATAATCCTTGATGGAGTTAAGGATCATATTGTTCTGCATGTCACAGATTTCGAAAAAATGAAGAAGATGTTGGATGCGATTCTAAATTTGCACCAAAATGATACCATGAATAAGAAGTTGATTCCTAGGGAGAACATGAGAAATACCATATGAATAAGGGTGAAGTATTTGTTAGCTACCTCACCAAGCTCAGTCAAGAACAAGTTAGCATCTATCCAAGATCAATTAACTGATGATGAACTCATGATACTAATCTTGAATGGGCTCAAAAAGCAATGGGGTGTGTTCATTCAGGTGATAAATGGACAAGATACACTTAACCAACTTGGGATCGACTATGGAGAAATTTCACTCAAGAAGAGCTTAGACTGAGTCTTGTCAGTAGTAGTAGTAGTAATAAGCCTAAGAAGCATGAGGATAATGAGAACGTAGTCCAAGAAGTAAATGACAAGGCCAAGAAGGGTTCTAGTAAAGGATATAAGGCAAAAGAGAAGAAAAAGGACTTGAGTAAAATCAAGTGCTTTATTTATAGATAGAATGGTCACTATGTGAGTCAATGTCCAAACTAGAAGAAGGAAGATAAGAAGAAGAAAGGGAAGTCGCAAACAAAAACTTCAACAAACATTGAAAATATATCTTCTAGACTAGATGATGAGTTCGTTGTCATAGCCTGCCTCTCCAACTCTACAGCTACAGGTGTCTGGTATATTGACAGTGGAGCATCATGTCACATGACAGGAGTTAGAGAATAATTTTCCAGTTATGAAGAAAGTGATATAGGCTTCCAGATTCAAATGGGCAATAAGTCCAAGTGCACTCCAGTTGGGAGAGGGATAGTTACCTTTCTAAGGGAGTCCAGCAAGAGTACTCATGTTACAGGTTTGTTGCGTGTGCCAAGTTTACGTATGAACTTGAGTTAAGTTTCAACTCTTTAGGGGAAGGGATATGATGTCTACTTTTCAGGGTCAAAGGTTTATAGGAAGCACCAAGATTGGAAATTAGAGAAACATATTTGAGTGAGGAAGAACAAGTTATATAGGTTGCAGTTGGATGCTCCAAAGGAACTAGTGAGAAACGAAAGTAGCAGAGAAATGGGTGAACCATGGCATATGAGGATGGGACACATCCATCATGGAGCACTTACATTTCTTAGGGAGACTATGACAGGAGTTCCAGAAGCTACTACAAAACACGATGATGTGTGTAGGGGATGCGTGCTTGGGATTTTTTCGAAACCAACGTTTCCTAATACTAACAATAGTGCCAAGGATGTGCTTGAGTTGATACATTATAATATATGTGGCTCATTTTCTATGAAATCTCTCAGGATTTATGATTATTTTGTAACATTCATTGATGATTACTCAAGGAATACCTGGATATACTTCTTGAGACTTGAGATGAAGTCTTCAGTGGTTTCCAAGAGATTAAGGCTTTTATGGAGAACATGACACGAAAGAAGATAAAGGTGATTCATACAGATAATGGAGGCAAGTATGTGGAAAAATCCTTCAAATAGTTTTGGAAAGGAGGGCATCAAGAGAGAGTGGATAGTTCCATATAACCCACAATAAAATGGGGTCGCTAATAGGAAGAATAGGACAATAGTTTGAGTAGTGAGGGCGATGTTATATGACAAAGATATGCCTAGATTTCTATGGGAAGAGGCATGTAGTACAAAATTATATATTCAAAACAAGGTACCTTACAAGGCATTGGGGAACATGACACCCGAGTATTCGAAAATTGAAAAGGAAGAAAGATTTTATTGTGTTGACAATTACCTGTGGTATTCTTGTATTCTTATTTACTTTCTTTATGTTCTTCTTTTATCTTCTTCTCATGAATCAATCATCAAATCAAAAGCATGAACATCAATTACACTAGAAGTAGGCACTCATCCAAGGATAAAACCCCTATGTAGGGGAAAACCCAATAAAACTCTTCCACTAATAGATTCAAATCAAATTGAGACAAACCAAGACGTTTTTGACCTAGAAAAAGTCTTCCTCCAATCACCAAGTCAGCCCTTCCTTTATGTAGACACACTCTACCAAATCCTCCAAATATTAGCTCCTCAAATATTGCTTTGATCTAGAATTTCAACCCCCAGTTATAGAATTTTGGACCTGTAGTAACTACAAAAGTTTTGACCCCTACAACTTGCCTAGAAACTCTATGAAACTCGCACGTGCAAGAGAGAGATGCCCTAAACATTTATTTAACTTCTTCCTTGAATTAGGTCTTTTTCTCCTACAATTCACTCTCTTTCTGTCCTGTTTCTCTTGTAGATTGAACTTGTTGAGTATATGCTCCAAATGAGTTGAACAGTCTCTACATATGAAACTTCCATAACGTCAAATTCGGTTTAATTTGTCTAACTTCTCCAGTACAGGGCCGACTTAGTAAGGAGGTTCAAAATTACTATTTTTTACTCAAAATAAATTTCCTTACATGGTACAAATTTATAAGAAGGGTTTAATAAATGTGACAAAAACTCTTTTGAGTCTTGACCAAACCTAGAAGCCTTAAATGGAGGCAATGACCTAGAAAATAAAATAATAAAGCACGAAACCCATGTTTTAATAAACAATTTTCCTTTATAGCAAAATTTCTTTTTAAGCCCCAAGGGTTAGCTCAGTTGGTCAAGTTCCCATTGCTAAGTACCCACCCAGTTGGGAGGTCATGGGGTTGTTAGGTAAACTTGACTCGGGATAGAGTCAAAGTTGACCAGGTTAAAGAGTGATGGTTTCGGCGCACATGGTATTGTGCACCCATACTATCATGTCGGTGTTATTATATGTAATGGAGCTTATAAAATACTAGAAAGACTTCATTGTAATCCAAGACCTAGAAGTGAGCGGTGAAGGCTCACTTGGTCAGATTGGCCAGGGTTTGGACCAATGCTAATGACATGCGGAAAGAGTTAATTTTGCAGACAAAACCAACCTCCCTAGAAGCTTAAGGCTTTCTAGTGACAAACAAGACAATTAAGAACAATCCTTCTCTAACTATGCATTTACCATACAAGAAATCAAGTGTTTAGATCCTACTTGTAGTCCAATGCTGTTGTAGTAGTCCAGCCTCGTCGATCCGGATGAGCTCCTCCTTCTCTTCGAAAACTGCATTCACTAACAATCAAACGTTTAAATAGCACCTGAATATCGCATAAAATAAAACATATTTAACATACAGACCGAGGAGTATATGAAGAAACTCATAAATGACAAATTGTTGAGAAGAATGGACTTATTTGTATTAATAGGAAACAAAAGAAACCATTACAACCTGAGCCTTGGTGTTGTGCAGGTCCCTCCCAGGGTCCAGCAAGATTTTTCCTTTACTTTGATAAGCTCACCCACTTCCAAATTAAACAAGACAGGATGGTAATCTCTCCTCACAAGCTTCTATAAGGAAGTCCTAATTTCAACAGCATCTACCCTTTGGAATGTTCAGCTTTCAACCTCCCTTCCTCTGGCCCAATGCCTGTATTTATAGTGCTCTAGAGGAAGTTAATCAAGTCCACCATCAATGGGATAAGCCCCTCTTTGGATGGGATAGCTCCCCTCTTGATGGGATAAGTTCCTCTTTCATAGGGATACATGAACCATCTGGAGGCGCTCAATACACGTCAAAAAAGCTTCTAGAATGCTCTAGAAATGACCACAAGTAACTTTTTTAAGATGAAACTCGTGCCTTTTGACCTTTACAGGAGTACGCACCCACCCCTTTACATACAGAGCATACAAGTACACAGGTATTGTGAACTTGGGTTGCGTACACGCAGGTAAGGTTGAGAGAAACTGCGTACCCAGAGATAAATAGATTTTTAAAGACTTTCTCTCTTTCTTGAAGTTTGACATGGAGAGCAGAGGTACGAGACTTGCCAAGGAGGATAGTATGACAGTTTGATGGAGCCATACTAACTGCAAATAGTCATGGTGACAAATTTTAGTGTAACAGATTGCCCCCTAAAGTGTGAAGCCTGTAGTAGATTAGGGTTTTATATCATCTAGGAAGGGTAAAGTACTTTATCATTTCAAGGATTATCTTGTGGAGAGCCCAGTCAGAACCTGCAATTTTCAACACAAAATACATGTATAAGATTATATCATCGTTGAGGTAGGAATTCCCATACTCAGATCAAAAAACTTTAACTAACAGACTAACTACTACTTTGATACAGGAATGATTCCGTAGTACATCATAATCATAGACTCATGTAGACACAGTATAGACGCAACCATCTGTTTATAATTGGTCTACTATAGAATGAATACAAAACTCCTCGCAGCCTGGATGGTGGAAACTAGATCCAGGGTCTTCATTTCTACTTCCCGAAATGGTACGATTCTAGCCATGCGAATAAATGAGTTGATGTTGAACATGGTAGAAACCACTTGATTACCAGTCGATGATGTAAACTATTAACAAGTGTGAGAGAGACCACCAGTGATGTCAATGTTTCTCAAAGTACCCAGTACAATCCATGAGATGTGAATGAATGAGTCGATGTCGAACATTTCACGGAGTCCTTCAATCGAAAGTCAATGTTGTAAACTGACGTCAAAGGCGAGAAACTTGCTATTGATGCATGCTGACTTCAAGGTACTGACGATTTCTAAGTCATCTCTCTAGACAATGTGTTGATGTCAATAGAAAGCGACCTGTCGCGGGCAAGCCCACAACACGAAATCATAGTTCAAGTTGAAGAAATGTTGCTGTAAGGACTTACTCAAGGATGGTCAAAATGGATGAAAGGTATTTTGCAGTTGAATGTTTTGTTTGCAGACCTCTTGAACACATAACGACACAACAGATGGCTTGGTGACGAATGACTCAAAGTTAATACCCGGAACCCGGCTAAAGAATTTCAATGTGGTTTGATCAACTGTGAGGCAAAGGATTTCCCAAACCAGGTGAATGAAAAGTGTCGTGTTCAAGAGTGGTAATAAGGTTTCTTCTGAGACAAAGGATAACAAATAGGATCATTCTTCTCTTTTTTCCCCCACCATTTCTGGCAAGTACCTCTTTATTTTTTACAAGCTTGAGGAGGATAACATATGCTTGATTATAAGCTCATCCTTCGGATGAGTCCAACTTAGTTTTGATTCGAACCCTAAGGAGTGGTTCGTTCCTGTTTGTAATTGAACAGGTCCTTTACTGTGAAATTTTAACAAGTCCAGTATAGGAGAAACTCAGCGTTTTTCAATTTTAGAGAGTCTGAAAAACTTAAGAAGACTCCAGATCGAACTTTTTCGTAAATTTGTATTTCCCAAGCCCGAAAAAGTATAAAATAATACCTGGGAGAACCGCTTGATCTTGCGACCAAGGAGTACTTTCATGATTAGTGTCTTTGACCTGAAAAGTAAAAAGCGATCAAGGACACGTTGTTTTATTTCCAGTATCAAATTTGAAACGACAAAAACCCGGAAATCTTTTCCTGCTTTTACGGTCAGAAAAGGGCTATAAGGGGACCGTCTTTTAATTCTGTTTTAACGAGTGTAAAAGGAACGCTTGGCAATCTTTTTATATTTTGGGAGTTAGAAAAGGGCTTAAAAGATGACTCTGATGTTTTGGTTCGTGAAAAATGACAAGTTTCCCTGAAAATCTTTTTGTCCTGCACAAAAACAACACATTACTCATACCTGTTTAAGATAGGCAAAAATACATTGAAAAATATCCTTTCATGGTGAAAAATAAACAAATCTAGTATTTATTCATCCAAAAAACCTATAAAAAGACTTTTTACCATGTCATTTTTACCATTTTACTGTTGAGGGAGAGAAAAGGGCTTTTGGCAAGAAACTTCCCGTGGACTTTGCGGAGAATTCGACCGTTGGAATTGAGCGCCGCCTCTTTCAGGTATTCCAGAACATCCTCCTCTTTATTTTCATCCGATTAGAGTTTCATTTTTAGCCCTTATTTGATTTTTTGGGGGCTTTGGGGTTTTGAGATGCGCTTTTCAGGGTACGCAGGTATCCCATGGGTAACATGCGTACCCCGACATTTTCCTTAAAGGGAAAATGGTTGGGGTATGCAACCTACCTTCAGCACAGGTGCGTACCCACCCTGTGTTTCTGAATGCGGGGTGCGTACTCCGCGCAAAGCGGATTTACAAAACCCAATTCAATATTGAACCATTATTTTTTGATTTGATGGTTTCTAATGCATATTTTTTGGTGTGTAGATTGCCCACCATCCTTGATTGGCGCGAAAGAGAACACGAAGATGTTGATTTGGCCGTGATTAATCATCAACCTTCCATTGATGCTTTAAAAGCATGCAGCCTTTACAAATACTAGGCCATACCTGGCATGAGGGCTCAGGTGCCTTTCTTAGAGTGGCTGGTCGAGAGATGGAATGTTCAGGATCAATGTTTTTATATCGGAGGGCACTAGCTTGAGATAGAGCCCTCATACATATATTTTCTCACTGGTTTTCCTAACAGGGGCAAGCACCTATCTCTATTCGGGACTAGGCCGGGTGGCCAATCCCTTGCTAGCCTCCGGCTAGAGTGGTGCAACAATCAGAACCAGGAGAAGGGGATTGAAATCAAATTCATATCCCGGCCTGAACTTATGGTGATCTCTTTTACAGTTACCAGACTCTGCGGTGCAGCCGCTTTACACCTTGCCACCGGGTCCCAGATGCGGATGGCGATTGATTGCTACCGAGGCACCATTTTCAACTGGTGCGATGCTGTACTGGCCAATATGAAGGGCCAGCTCAGTAGGGCAAAGAACGGACAATCAAAGACTTTTGGATATGGGCCTTTGGTTGTGAGCTTTGCCTTAGAGAGAGTTCCGATGCTGATCCCACAGCATCTCACAGTTGAGGTTGGGCCTCCTCGGGAG
>APFE030498312.1:102274-127088 GCA_000404065.3 Pinus taeda | reverse complement strand
AAAAAGTTAAAGAAAAAAATATTTTCCTGTGATTGTGAAAATCAGTTTTACTGATCTGATTACAGAAGGATCAACTTGAAAACCAACTTGCTGGAAGGAAGATCAAATTCTAATAAAATGGGAATGTTTTTTTATTTTTAGATGTGTTGACTGACACCAAGAAGAAGCAGGTTCAAGTGCACGAACCGAGCCCTTATCCAAGTTTGAGATAGCTGACATGAAATTTTTTATCCAAGCAATAGTCAATTCTCACTGCATTTACTTTTCGGATCATCACTATATAGGCAGATTTCAGGTGAAATTATGCCCTTCTTCTATTCCAATTTTTGTAAAAAATCCCCTTTATTTTCTTCTTTTTATCCCATGAAATTTACCATCCATTTCTTCAAAGAAACTTTCCCTATCCAATTTCGTATTTCCCTATATGTGTTCAAGTGCAAGCATGTTCAGTGCAAGCATGTTCAATGCAGGCATGTTTAAGTGTAGGCATGTTCAATGCAAGCATGTTCAGTGCAGGCACGTTCAGTACAGGAATTCGCACTACTGAGCGCGCCCAATTATGAAAACACATGTTCTAGTGCAAGAACAATGGTCTCAATGCAAATACAGTGCAAGAACACTTGGTGCAAAAATGTGTATTGAAAATCTTATCTTTGTTTCATAAATTTCTTTTATAGGCAGAATCATTGCACTACTTATAGATCATGGCATTCAATAATTTGTATTATGGTTAATGCTTTGCTTTATCATTTATTAAATTAGGAAGAAATCGTTTAAGTACAAAGATATTTTAGGTTATGAAATCTCATCTTTTTTATGAGTACTGAGTACACCTTATTTGAGATCATGAAGTGAATGTGGGATGGTATGATTCTCCTGAAATCCAATACTTACCTCTTCTTGAAAGACTCATCACCTATCAATGATGGCCTTACCTCATATCCGACCTCACATGATCATTACACCAAATCATTATCTAAATCGCCGCCTCTCCCAATCGTCATCACCTCCCTGTACTTGGACCAACTCGTATTCACATCCACCCCATGAGTGTAATATTAATGATGGAGCATGACCATTTAGAAGGTGGCCAAAATAGCAGCAGATGTATAGCTTGACCATCATAAATCCCTCGGAAAAGATTTAAATTCTTCATTTGTAATACTCTTCCAAAGTTTTAGACAAAGATTGGATGAATTCAAATAGAGAAATGGCACCTGTAAAGATTGAACCACGGTCCATAAAGGAGATGGAGCAAACAACCGAGTATAGAAATAGTCTTGCAATATTGCAGGAATCTAGGTTCCTCCCATTTCTGCAAAAAAATGATGGATTCAACTCAATCGTGGCGCTAGCATTCGCCCAAACTTTTGATGGAAGCCGAGCCAAGGTGGGTTCGCTGGAATTTGTAGTCACAGAGGATTCAATATCTTAAACTACAGGGTTAGCAGCAATGGGAGAAAAATTGTTTAAAAAGGAGAAGATTGAGAAGAAGTTGTGGCGCTGATTTGTGGTCAACCCAAAGCAAAAGGTGGACTGGAAGAACGGTCTCTAGCGTAGCAATATGCTTGGGAAATGGAAGGACCTCCTTTACGTATTTCAGAAGTTTCTCACATGCGAAGGTCATTATTCACTGACCTTCTTGTATCACACACGATTTCTCCTGCATTTTGAGTCTGGTAAGCTCATTAATTTTCCCTATTATCTGCTCTGGAGCTTAGAGAAAATGTCAAAAGGTGTTTAGAGATGGATGTAAAGCCAGGTTGCACACAAGTTATACCACCACAGGTTGATCTCAATTTTAATCAAAAAGGAACTGGAGGTTAAAAACGTGACCTAGTAAGAATTTCTGGAGGAGTTTCAAGGACGTCCAAGAAGAAGAGTGCAAGCAAGGAACAAAAATCAGAAACCCTGACCCTGCGCCCTACCCAGACCAGGAGATCAACCAGGAAAAGGACTGCCTCTTCAAGTGGGGGTCATGTTCAGTCAACCTCCCTGATACTATTGGATGATTCACTATCTTCTTCACCAGGTAACAGTAAACTCTCGGTCCTCGCTAAGGTGGCCGACCATATAATGGTCAACAAAGACTATGTGGAGAAGGAAGACGACACACCCTTGTCAGTCCTCTTTGGTAACATGAAGAAGAGAAAAATGATGTTGAGTGCAATAAAAGACCGAGTGGAGGGTCAGATGGATGATGGGGCATGGGACACTGAAGCCCTGGATAATTTTGAAGTTCCAGGTACTGAAACCCCTAGTAAGGTAAATGTGCAGGGTACTGAGGCCCTTGATAATTTTGAAGTTTCGGGTACTGAAACCCCTGGTATGGTGAATATGCAAGGTATTGAGGCCCTTGATAACATTTAAGTTTTGGGTACTGAGACCCTTAGTAACATTGAAATTCCTGGTATTGAAACCCTTGACAACTTTCAAATGCAGGAACTCGGTAACCAAGATAACCTTGACCCTGATGATGTCGGCACATGTTTGGAATCGACTGCCGAGAAGTCTGCACTAAAGGAATTCGGAGTAGAAAACTCCACCCTTTTTTTGAATAGTCAGATAGAAGAGCTCAAGCAGCATGTTTATGGCGTGGAGATATTAAACCAAGCCATGAAAGAGCGGGATACAGTGAAGAAGCAGATAAATGCAGAGTTGACAGGAGAAGTGAAAGAGCAGAAAAATCAAGTCAAGATATGGAAATTTTGGGCCTCAAAGTTCTATAAACGCCTTAAAAAGGTGACCAATCAACTCAAGAAGGCTCGAGGCAAGAAGGCAAGGACAGTGAAAGCAGGGATCAACATACAAGTTTAGGATTGAAGCGAGGCTCCTTTGTTTTAGTTTTTCTACAGCAGGTAAAGGTTGTGTGAGGACATACAACATCATAGGGAGGAGAGGATGTTGGTAGGCTAAATTGCTTCATTTTGAACCCCTTTCCTATTTCAAATTCATAACCTTAAACCTTTGTTTTAACCTCACAACCTCCTTATTCCTGCACTATTCCAAGAATCGTGCCTTTTCCTACACTAGCTTTATATTTCATATTTAAGGGTTACAAATGTACTTAATTAATTATTTTTGTAGATTTTATACCTTTAATATTCTTTGCAACTAATATCTTCTTTCCTAGAGTATTTGGTAAGCAACGTATTATTCATTTCTTTAGCATGGTCTAGTGTAGGTAGGATTCCTGCACCGCTGACGAATCCTAAACTTTTGTGACACCTCACTACCTAATGTGGACATCTCGTTCAAAATCGGTCATCTCGAGTTGGGCTCGGAAAGGAGATAAGTCAAGGATATGATAGAGATTAGGTTGTCGGCCGAACGCTTAAGTTTAGTGTTTTGTTACGGCCGAAAGGCTTAGATCGTAACGTTTAATGTAACTTTGTTACGGCTGCAGGCCTAAAGGGATGCATATAATGTAGGATTCGTATAGAAAATGGTAGCGAGCGATAGCAATACCAATGCTATTGTAACTGTGGTATTTTGTAATTTTGCTGGTATCGCCCTCGTTCTGGGCTGGATTCGATTTCATCATGTACATTTGCTAATTTTGAAATTTAATATAAAGGGACTGTGCCATGTTATTTCAATCTTTCATTTTAATTCTATGTTGATGCATTGTTGAGAGTTGAGCTTCTAAGTTTTTTAAATTGGGAAACGAGCTGGTTGGCTAGGGCCCAGCCAACCCAGCTCATTCTCCCTCGCATTCTTCTTTCTCATTAAAGGTGTGTTGATTTTGTTTTAATGCAAGGCGTGAATTAAGTAGATGCTTCTATTATTTCACAAAGTCCGGGTTCAATTTCATTTATAGCCATTGTGTGATGGATCCATGGTGCGCATGCTTAACTAAGTTATATCTTACCTTTTTATAATTTTTTTCTTTTTGAACCTTAGTATTATTTCTACCTGAATTGTGAATGCACATTATTCCTACACTAGTGCATTTACAGTTATGCAATTTATATTCTTTGGTTCATTACAACGAAGTCTTTCATTATTTTATGTCAAAAGGATCTGGACGTGTTTCTGCAAGTGAGTGTTCATATTTTAGAAGCATTCTTGATATTCTGCATTGAATATGCTTTGGTAATTAAGGAATGAAAGTTCTTATAATGCATTAATCTGTACATGCATTTTACACTTTTAAGAAAAGGATTGAACTCCACATCTAACTATTTTGAAGTGAACCTTTCTGAATTAAGAAGATTAAAAAGGTAGATTGGATTTATGTGAATAACTATTATAGGGATAAAGCCCGTTGTCACAGTTAGATGATTTCTTTAGTTGCATGAAAGAGTTCCTTGATTGAAGAAAAGTGTGCTTTGAATTTCGAATGTATTTCTTATTTTGAAGTTAAGTTGGGTTGAAGAATCTTTCTGTTTGTGAAAGTTATTTCAAAGTTCTGTTCACCTTTGCAAATTATTTTCTTAAGTTAACACACTCTTTATTCTTTTATGAAAGAAATTTGAGAACTTGGTGCAGGAATCTCTGTTCTGGTACATGAATCATTATCTTGATACAGGAACATAGTGCTCTAGTCCTAAGACTTAGAGCCCCTGCATGATGATAGAAATATTCAGTACAAGTGTAGAATATACTTCCAGCATATAAAATTGGTTTCGTTACTGGTGCATGAATATTGTAGGAATACAGGAATAACAGCTCAGTGCAAGGAGAAATATCTATAAAGAAGTCAGATATCTTCAAGGGTCCAATTATTATTCTAACATACAAATATAGTGAAGATAAACATAGATTTCCATTTCAATTAATCAGGATTTCTTACAAGAGTTTGAAATTTCCTTTTATTTATTTCTTCGCGAAAGTACTTTCCTTCATATTCTAGCACTAGAATTTCTTTGGTGTAAATTATCGGGTGATCTTTTCTTTTCAATTCTGCAATATTGTAATTAAGGAAGTAGGAAAAGTTCATATCATTTCTGGCATTTCCTGTGCTTCGCCTCTAATTTTAAGAAACCCCCGGGTTGACAATTAAGTGTTGAAGGAGTCTGCTTAACTGCAATTCCTACACCTAACACATTCTGTTAAACACTTGGCATCAAAGCAATCTACAAGAAATGAATACAAGACAGAGCATAAATGACTAATAGCTCATATGGAACTTGACAAGAAGGATCGCCACCATCTTCCCTTAATTGTTTTGACATAAATTAGGTCTTGAATACATTATCCTTTAAGTTACAAGTAAATACATGGAATAAAATTGACAATAACCAGTCACATAGCCATGCTTATAACCAACAGTAAACCGTGAAAATAACAATAATATAACATCCATTAAAGCAACATATTGAGAAGTACAAAAGCAAGAGAACTTAGCTTTTACTAATCATAGGGAAATTCGACCAGGTTTAGGACTTCCATGTATCACCCGACTGTAGACATGGCTGAACCAAATATTTCTTTCATCCATTCACCCCCGTGTCATATTCCAAGCATGAATGTGGGATCTCATGGATAAACCAATCCAAAAACAACCAAGGGAATCCATAGGTTAAACCACCTCCACCCTCACAAAACCGCGATCTCACCAAAACCGGCAACGAGATCACAAAACCAAACCGAGCTAGGAATGCCTCTGGACTCCATCACTATCCTTAACGAATTTTCCATCTCCTTGTCTCTCGGGCTTTACCGTAATCCACACAATATTACTAGACCCTAAAATGAGACACTAGTCTCTTAGGATTTACTGCAATCCACAACAGATCTGAGACTCCACCCTCAGGCTTTACCATGTATCCAGCCAAAACCGGTCAAGGGATTCCTAAGCCTTTTGGATTTTACTGAGACCACTCCACCCTAAATTCTAAAACCATCTGGAAATTCCAAAACTCAAAACCGAGAAAAAAATCTTAGCACACTATGGCTATTCGAAAAAAGGCAAGGCTAGGCTGAAAACCACTATCATAACACGGAAAACCCATGCCACCGATAGCAAGAGAACCATACACCAACATGCAAGCCATGCATGTCAAAACCAACTATGAAATCACGCATATGTTACCTGCAAGTATTCCTATTGAAGTTGCTTGATCCTGCTCTTCCTTTCTTTCCTTCCTTTCCTTTGATTGCTTTTTCCTTCCTTACTCCAAAGCTAGAGTGATCCAAGAAAACTCTGTGTCCAAGAGTGAGAGAGAGAGAGAGAATAATGAGAGAGCTCCAAAAATGAACTAAAAAAAGGTTACAAACTAATCCTTAGAAGCCTTTTTATCAATGAGGCCTCTATTTTCTTTATTTTCCATTATTTTCCTTCAATTTCCTCCTCACATGCAACATGTGACCTTTCACCTCCCTTTTCTCCTGCTTTCCTTTATTTTCATAAATAAAATGTGCAAAATTGCCTTTTTTCTTTTTAATGCCTTAGCCATTTCCTTTTGCCAATTTCCTTAGCCATAACACATCCAGTGATGCCCATTAGGATATCTTTTCCTAACATTCATCTTGGAATACGTGTCCACTAATCGTGTTCTTATTTTGCCTTTATTAACTTTTATTACATGAAATTTTAACCAAGGGTTGTTACAAACTAATTCCATTACCTTGCTTTCCTTAATGGGCTTGCACAACTCTTCATTTTCTTCTTCAATTATGCTAGCTAGAACTTGCTCAAGCATCATGTCCACACTTTGGTTTCTCTCCTTTTGCTCTTCTAGTACCATTGTTTGAAGAATTGGTGGGTTGCTTGTTATTTCTTCATATCCCTTGACAATTTTCCCTTTAGAATCTTGTATTTCCTTTATCATGTTTTTCATTTCTCTGCTTTGGGTTGTTTATGGAAGTATTTTGTGCTACTGTCTTCGACTTTAAGCCAAAGACTTATTGATTTTAACCTCCATTTTTCTTCTTCCCTTCTATTGAAGCTCTAAATGTTATTTATATGCTCTTTTTCTAAGGCTGTGTGTTGTTCTTCAACAGAGTTGCTTTCCATTTGTTGATGGAGCTCCTCTAGTTGGTGTTTTAAGTTTGATTTTTAATATCGGTTCAACATATTGGTTTTTTTCAAAACATTTTAAGGCCTTTTTCACCAATTTTAATTTAATTTCTTGAACAAAGGATGGAGATCCTTCAACATAATTACCGCATTGCCTTTGTATTACTTCTATTGTTATATCATATTCCAGCCATAGAGGGTGGAATCCGAAGGGATTGGACCAATATTCTCTTTCTCTATGATAGTTAAATATATGGGCTTATGATATGAAGTTCCATTATGTATTATCTCAGGTCTTATGTTGATTTCTTCTAATAGTAGATTTCCTAGTAGTAAAAATCTATCAAGTCAGGTTGTTATAATGTGTTTCCCTGTTGGACCAAGTGTATGCACCTTTCTTTGGAACTATATCCATTAACTCCCATTCAACCATTAGATCATGCATGTTCTCCCTATGTGGATCCTTTATTAAGTTGCCTTCATTTTTCTCCTTAGCTGAGATTATTGTATTAAAATATCCCCCGATTATGACTCCTTGGTAGATATTTGAGACTTTTTATTTGTGTAATGTGTTCCATAATTTTTCCTTATTTTCATACAGGGTTGGGGAGTGTATGTTATATATAACATAGATCTTAGTGGAGGAGAGGTTTTTCAAAACATTTTTAATCTAGAATTGGTTGTCTTTTGTTTCTTGTTCTTGATAATTGTATGGGTTCCACAGGGTGGCAAGGTCTCCCGAGGCCCCTCTTTCTCTTTTGCTGCTAACCCAAAAAATTTGTTTGACTTTTTCAAACTTGTTTACATCCATTTTTGTTTCCTAAAGGAATAAAATGTTTGTTTTCTCACTCCTGATTATATCCTTTACTGTTAGGGTTTTGATGGTGTTCCCCAAACCTCTTATATTCCAAAAAATTATTTTCATTGATAGGTGTTAAAATATGCGTCCTCCATTATGAATCCATATCAAAATAAGATAAAACATAAGAAAAGATAGATCAATGACTAGATAATAAGCCCCTTCGAGGGGGAAACCTCCCTTTACATCACATAAATAAACAATTCTTGGATGATTCAAATGACAAGACCTCTGTGCTATATATAGGAGTCTATAGGGTCAAAATATAATTAGGGCCTACATAAAAATAATAATGTAAGGGCACAACGATAACGATAGTAAGATTCTATGCGGAAAAACAACTACGATATGGGGGATAGACTAGTATTATAGGGACCAAACATGCCCCTCTCCTTCAAAAAAGTGTTGTACTCATTGTTTGAGAAGTTATAGATGATTTTGTATGGAATACCTATCCTCCCATGTGAAATATTCAACATGTAAGTTCTTTCACCTAATGAGATACTATGAAATTGATCGATTTCGTAACTATTGAATTCTTGTTTATGTGATTACTTTAGGGTCCAATACAATTTTTCCTCCCTCTTCAAGTTCTGGAAATATAGTTTGAACTGGGAACTTGTAACCTATAACCTTCTTTAAGCATGAAACATGGAAAATGGGGTGTACTCACGAAGATGCAAGCAACTCCAATTTGTATGCCATAGTACCAATCTTTTGCAACACCTTATAAGGGTCATAATACTTGGGTGATAATTTATTATCCTTCTTAGATTTCTTGATGGACATTTGTTTATATGGTTGTAGTCCTAAAAATACACAATCTCCCACATCAAAACTTCTTTCACTATGATGTTGAACTTCTTGTTGTTTCGTTCGATTCAGCACTAGAGTCAAGTTATCCTTTAAGAGTTGGAGAACTTTTTGTTGCTTCTCAACGTGATCTTCCACTGCTTGAACCTTAGAACTGTCTCTTAAATATGATGTGATGGATGGTGGGTGATATCCACAAAGTTCCATAAATGGGATCATTTTTGTTGCGGTATGGAAGGAAGTGTTATACCACCATTCTGTTAGAGGTAACCACTTGATCCATTATGTTTGTTTATCAGATACAAAGTAATGAAGATATCCTTCCAAACATTTGTTCACTATATTAGTTTTCCCATCAGATTGAGGATGATAAGATCAGCTATGAGCTAATTAGGTACCAAGACAAGAAAATGATTATCTACAAATTTCCAATGAAAATGGGATCTTTGTCACTTACAATAATCATTGGGTTTCCATGTAGCTTTTGAGATATTTCCAAAAACATAGTAGCAACTGTATTGGCTTTGAAAGGATGAGATGGTGCACAAAATTTTGCATACTTGGTAAGACTATTAATTACAACATGCTGACACTCTTTCCTTTTAACTTGGGTAAAACTATGATAAAATCCATTGAAACTTCCTCCCAACACTGACTTGGAATGGCTAACATTTGTAAAAGACTTGGGGTCTTATTTGTCTCCACCTTATTTTTTCAACGAACCAAATATTCTACCACAAACTTCTCAATATCATATTTAGGGCCACCCCAAAAAAAATCCTTCTTGACCTTGTGGTAAGTTTTTAAAAATCCTGAGTGCCTCCTATAGGAAAGGTATGTAATTCCAAAATAATCTTTTATTTGAGTTTGCAGTTATTAAATAGATATAAGTGATCTGTGTACCATAGTGAATCATTATGTATCATATGTATTGGGATCTTACTGCAACTTTTGAATGAGTTTCCACACCTCTTCATAATTATTCCATTCATCCCTTGTTCCAATTATCCAATCAGGTAGGATAATATAAATGGCACAAAACAATGCTTCAATATCCTCATCCCTTCTTGAGAGCGCATATGCAATGACATTTTGCTTCCCTTTTTTCCAGTTTATTTCAAAGTCATAACCCAACATCTTTGTGACCCATTTTTTGGCTCTTCTAAAGATAATATTTGTTCCAAGAAGTATCTAATACTATCATGATTTGTTTTTACCTTGAATTGTCTTCCCATTAGG
Source organism: Pinus taeda (assembly GCA_000404065.3). Lineage (NCBI taxonomy): Eukaryota > Viridiplantae > Streptophyta > Pinopsida > Pinales > Pinaceae > Pinus > Pinus taeda. The sequence continues at coordinate 117,213 of APFE030498312.1, read as the reverse complement.
TAAGGGTGTCTATTGCTTCAGGGCCTGTACTATTTCCAACATTTCCTTCTCATAAATAGGTTTGTGTAAATACTTTTCCTTGATTAAACAACTTTCAAAAGTAATGGGTCTTCCTTCTTGCATTAAAACAACACCAATACCATTATCTAAGGCATCACATTCCACAATAAAAGTTTTTGTGAAGTCTAGTGCAGCTAAGACCATAGCTCAACACATTCCCTCTTTAAGATGTTCAAAGGCCTTAGTTGCTTCTAGAGTCCCAAAAAATCATCTCTCTTAGTAATGTTTTTAGAGGTGCAAACTTGCGATAATACCCTATCAACCCGAAAAATCCTTGAAGATGCCTTAAGGTTGCGGGGATTTTTTATTCCTTGACGACTTTAATTTTATTAGAGCCTACCTTAACAACCTCATGAGATACAATATGACCCAAATATTCCACCTCTTGTACCCCAAAGAAACATTTGGAGGGTTTTGCATACAATTATTTCTCCTCCAATAGTTTAAGCACCCTATCAACATGTTGAAGATGACCTTTCCAAGACTTGTTGTAGGTTAGTATATCATAAAAAAATACGAACACAACTTTTCTAAGGGTTTGAAAGTGGAATTCATCAAACTTTGAAATGTGGAAGTGCATTAGTAAGGCCAAAAGGCATGACCAAAAATTCATAATGACCTTCATGAGTTCTGAATGTCGTTTTGGAATGTCTTATGTCTTCATTCTAATTTCATGATATACGAAACAAAGATCCAACTTGGTGAAGTAAATTTCTCCTTTTAATTCATCCAACAATTCATCAATGACAAGAATGGAAATTTTTTCTTTAATAGCGAGCTTATTGAAATCTCTATAATCCAAAAAAACATGCCATGATCCATCTTGCTTGTGTACCAATACTATTGGAGAATAGAAATAACTTTGGCTAGGTTGAATTATACCTGCCTCTAGCATTTATATAACCATACAATCAATTTCACTCTTTTAATCATAGAGATATTTGTAAGGTCTAATGTTTGGGGGAACACTTCCTAAAATCAAGTGAACAACATGATCATGATCACAAATAGGTGGGAAACCTTTGGGAGTCTCAAATATTGTCTAGGACTCTTTGTAAATACAAAGAAATGGGCAATTTTGATGTTTGAACATCTAGTGAGCATAACTGTGAAATTACCCCTTGTTGTTCCTTCTTCAAAAGCTTTGTCATGTCATTAGAGCTTATTATCTTCTTAAGTTTTCCCGTGATATCCCTTAATTCAATTTCCTTTCCTTCCCAGAAAAATTTCAAGAAAATTTCTTGAATTAAAAGCTATGGTCCTTAAAGATGTAAATCATTGGATTCCTTCAGTACCATCCATTAGAATGGAAACCATGGGAATATTAAATACATATTACCCCATGGTTAGATTGATATTATGGCACTTATCTAAGAAATTTATAGTTCCTCCATTTGCAACCATCACTTGGCACTCTAATGCTAGATATAGAAATCAATTCAAAACCTTGTCTATCTTACAATGAATAAAATTATGGGAACTACTTGAATCAATCAACAATATTATTACCTTTTTCTTCTTGATATATCCTTCTATCTTGAGAGTTTGAGGAGTGGTAATTCCCGTCAATGCATTACAAAGTGTGGTAAAAATAATTTCTTCTTTTTCAACCCCTAGGACTGGTTCCTAGTGTATATCTCCTTCTTTTGATGTTTCTTTTCCTTTTCTTCCTCCTCTTCACAATCTATGTAAAATATTTTTTCTGAGCACACTTATGACCTTTAGTGTATTTGTTATCACAACTATAACAAATCCCTTTTGCTTTTTTTCCTCCATTTTTTGTGTTGTCAACCTTGTAGTTTGTGGGAGGCTAGGTGAAACCACAGTTCCATATTTATAGTTATGAGTGGTAGACCTCCTTGTTTCCATAATTTTGCTTTCAACTTTTCTTTCCAACCTAAATGCATTATCCAATGACTTAAGTTCCCAAAGGTGAACCTCATGTTGGATGTTATCCTTTAAAGTCCCTATGAAGGCATCAGTTGGACACTCCTCTCAAAAATCAATTAGATTGACGTTCAATATTTGGAAGTCCTCAATGTTCCCACCAATTGAACCCTTTTGTTTGAGATTTATCAATTGGATAGATGAGGTATTGTTTTGTGTATCCTCATAATGTACTATCAATTCCTTCGTAAAAAAATGTCCAAGTGATAAGTGATTTACGAGAAAAAAGTTATCAATACCACACAAACTAATTCGGTTCTAAATATAAAGATGCAGTGTGTACCTTTTGTGTGTGTTGCACATCATGTAGATCAAATAAATGTTCCATATGTAGTATCCATGTTACTGAATCCTTGCCATCAAACTTCCTCATATCAACCTTTGGACTAGGGTTGGTCTTCAAACCAAAGTTAGAGTCTCTAAAATCATGATTCAGATCCATTCCTTTGTCATCATGGGTTTCATGGAACCTTATCACCATTACGAAGCATTTCTTGTAGCAGCTTTGTCAAACCTTCCTTCAAAGCTTCCATTTCTTATTTTAAGCCATCCTTCAAACTTTCCATGTATAATTTTAAAATATCCACACCCCCTTTTATTTTGGCTTCTAAACCACCCATCTTAACATTCATTTCTCCCAACTAATTTTTGGTTTCTCTTTGTGAAAGCGAAAATCTGTGCACTTTTTCCCGTAACTTTGATATATCATGTTACATTTCTTCTTCTTCATCCATAATTGTAGAGCTTTCTAAGGGCTTAATGGGTGTAGTTTTTTTTTTTTTGAGGCATTTTGGAATCAATTTATGATATCTATGCTTCAATATGCCCTTTGAATCACTTCAAATTGATTTTTCAAACAAAAGTTATAAAAATTTAAAAGTACGCACCATTTAAGAGCTTGGTTTTGAGCTTGTTGATAAGGCTTACCTTGAAACTATTGTATCTATGTTATTTTAGTATCATAATGTCTGGAGTTACATACTCTAGTATTCCTATACCTCTTCTTTCCAACCCCACCAATTATAATGATATTGGATTCTTCAAGATAAAGGTATGCCAAATCTCCCACGGTGTCCCTATTATGGACTAATTCAGTAGATCGAACTTGTATGAGATGCCACGTGTCATTATTTTAACCTTTGACACTGAAACTTGTACCAAAAAAAATCACAATCCATGCAATTTCGATCAATTTTTATGAAATTCAAATCCAATGCTTGAAGAGAAAGTTATGACGATTTTCCCCAGGATACCTGTTTGAGATTGAATTCTGGAGCATGCAAAAACCATAACTTTCTTCGACCATATCTCTTTTGGCCTTCACATGGTAACAATTTCATGGTGTAAAGCTTCATAGAAAAAATGATATAGAAAAAATTCCATAATGACCCATTTAAAGCAGCGAAACTCTATGATCAAGAGCTCTGATACCAAATGTTATGTATTGAGATCAAAACAAGACAGAAACATAAGAAGACATAGATCAACAACTAGATAATAAGCCACTTTGAGTGTAAAACCTCCCTTTACATCACATAAATGAACAATTATTGGATGATTCAAATGACAAGACGTCCTTGGTATATATAGAGTCTAAAGGTTCAAAATATAATTAGAGCCTACATAACAATAATAATGTAAGGGTACAATAATAATAATAATGGGCTTATTTATGGCACAAAAATAACAATATGGGGGCTACATTAGTACTACAGAGACCTAACATCCTCCCCCTCATTGTCCTTGTATTTCTTTAATTCATTTCTAGCATTCTCTTGGTTTTTGTACTATTGTTCTAATATTTTATGCTTGCCTAATATTTTCTCCATGGTAGTGGCTTCATCTTGTTTCTCCTTGTTTCATTTTATTCCCAATTTTTTTATTCCTTTTTCAATATGCTCCATATCCTCCTCGTAAATTCATGAGTTTGATTTCTTCTTCTTGCAAGAGGGGTTGATGTTCTTATTAGGATGAGGAACAAGAGACACTTCGATGTTAAGAGGTTCAAGTAGGAAGGTATTATCATAATCATGGGCTTGAGACTGTGTTGGTTGAAGGGAAAAAACTTGGGTGGGGTGGGAGGATTAGGTTCAACGATATATGAGTTAGGATGGTCATTAAGGGGGGGTTGCTTTGCTTGCTAGGGGTTTTCTCTTTTTTAATGGAGAGGAAGATATAATAGGAGAGGGATGAAGGCTAACTAAATCAATAGGAAGTGTTGATTTTTAGGGTAGCTACAGTTAGTATTTTTAGCTTCTCCAGTCAGACCTCAAAAGAAATTAAAATAATAAATTTAATATTTAAATTTTGAATTTAATTTGCCTCCAAAATGCTCAAGTTGGCCCCAAAAGATCAAGTTGGCCCAACCATAAAGACACCCACTTGGGGCACCTTATATCATTATATAAAGGCACTCAATCTCATCACTTAAAAACCAACTCACTCACTCACATTCTATTTGTCTCACACATGTGAGGAGGACTCAAGAAAAGACTGAGTTTCCTGAGGAAGATGATTTTTTTGTGGTAGCAGAATTTGTCTAAGTATTTTACCATTATTGACCAATATTTCTCTCACACATATGACCACAAAAATTCACTATTTGATCGAACTTTTGAGGTAGTTGTAGGGATCCAAAATTCATCCTTGTTGCCTAAGGTTGACCGAATTCCTAGGCAGGAGAAAGAATGATGAAATTTGGTCCATTTGATGATGTTTGACTTATTTGTTTATGGTCAGTTTGACCTATTTTTACTGGAAAATCATATTGTACCTTTTGTTGATTTGAAGAATTTCTATAGAAAATATTCTCGAGTTTTCTCCCATGGTTGAGTTTCCCAAGTGAAAAAATTGTGCCTCTCTTTTGTACTTGGATGTTTCTTTAAGATCCTACTATCATTATTGCATTACTGTTGAGATTTTCTATGTATAATTTCTTAATGATACATGTGACATAAGCAACTAGATTAAGAAATCATTGCAATTAATTATCAAATTAGAAGATTAGATTTCTCCTTGAAAAATCAACATGGAATCATAGCTAAGGTTGTTAAAGAGAAACCTTAAGTCAAGATAAGCAAGGGTTAAAGAGTAAGGTGAAATTAGTAGAGACTTGAAGAATCTCTCAAGCCCTAGTAAAATAGTTCATTGAGATCAACATTTGGATGGAAGTCTAAGTGCTTCATCTTACTACAAATGGGAAGTGATTATAGCTTGATTTTTGTGATTGACAAGGGTATCGAAGAGGAAGAGGGCCAAGGTTTTGCTTGAGCTCTAGAAGGAGACCTTTCAACCTTAGGTTAATGTAAGGACAAGGTCAAGACCTTGAGAAGGCCAACTGAGCCCTTAAGAGCATGGTTGAGGAATTTAGATAGAGATAATAAGCAAAGAAGGTGATTGTGGCAGACCATAGGCCTAAAAGGAGGGATCGAGAAACCTCATGAGTTGCCTAGAAGGAAGGGCATTTAGATCAATATGAAAAGGAGTTTGTTCTAAGTTTGGAATTTTTCCCTAAGAAAATAGGTTGATTTTTGTGCCTATGTTGAGTTTGTGTTTGATGGACATGGAATGAATGAGTTGTCCAAATGAAGTTTCTTTTAAGGCCAAATTTTGTTTGAGGGTCGAAGCCCTAGAACACTATAACAAGGGGGCTTAAAGGGCCTCAATCTGAGTGTAGGTGGGTTGAACGGCCTCAAGGTCACTTCTGACAAGTCAAAAGGCCTTAGTAGGTCAGCAAGAGAGGTAGAGAAGCCTCAGGTTGTAGCCATCTCATATGGAATTCCCCCAAGCTTGTGGAGTGGCCAGCAAGACAAAGAAGAGGGTTATTGATTCATTGAAGGAACTGAATTTGCAGGACAAAATTTAGGCCTGGTTGTGTTATTATTAAACATGAAGTGTGAAAGTTTTCTTTATAATTGTTGCCTTGTATTACAGAAGCAGGGTGTTTCCTTGAAACTGTACTTTATCATGAACCTTGTATGGTTGTAGAAGAGTTCTTGACAAGCATGTATAGAAGAAACCTTTATGACTTATCAAATTGTATGGGAAATTGTTAATTTGACTAAGCACACTAATTCATCCCCCAAGGAAGTTTCTCTAGATCCAAAGGAGCTAAGAAGAAACCCTCTTTCACCTACCTTTTGTATAACACAATAAATTCCAGTGATGAGATTCACTAATAGTCAATGATATTCAAAGGTTTGATATGATGGCATGATTCTTATCAAGATATAATGATTGGTTCCATGACTATAGCAGGATAACTTATACATGATTATTTATCGGACTTGCAAAGGGTGTCAATGAAATTATATTGAAGTATTGGTCCTAAGGGTTTTTGAAACCATAGAACATGTCCAAGAATGTCTAATGATAGTAGAAGTATGTACTTGGTAGCATCATCAGCTTACTACTGAGTCTTTGGTGTGGATAGATAATTCGCATATGAAGAAACCCTAACTCATACATTTCATACAAGGAAGGAAAGCAAGCAACATGCATTAGTAGCTAAAGATCTATTATAACTCTTGATCCATTAAGCACCAAGAGTGAAAAAATATCTCATGGTACAAACCTCTTTTTTGAGTGCAAAACTAGAGGAAATGTTTGCACCTTGGGAGATTTGATCCCTCTCGACACTTAATAGGTTAGGAGTTAAGATGGATCTATGTTGGTTTGATATATATAAGATCACTAGTTAAGACAATATATTTGAAGCTCTTTTCTTAGACAGTAAAACCTAATAAGCTCCTCTATTATATCGTAAAACCCAATAAGAATATATACCTCTATCTTTGCAGGAGTGGATGATATTAACTATCCTTGGTTTAATTTTATTTTTAATGTTATCATTCGATCTCCTAAATAAAACTCAATAACAATTGTATATGAACTAAGTTGTTATAAACATTTGAGACACATATTCCAATGATTTTTCACGCGGAGGTTAAAATCAATGCTTGACACAGTATAAACTGAGCAAGTCCAATAAATTTTGATACTAGTAAAAAATATAATCAAAATGTAGGAATAATGCACTAGATTTTACTTTTTCATGCTCATGTTTCTCTTTACACTCAAGAGTAAAATTTCAAACATTAAAAATAAAATGATTAATATACGAAACAACCTGGAAAAATATAATCATTGAAGGCTACTTAACAATGTGAGCAAGGTTGTATTTCCCAAGTTTTACCTGGAAGACATGCATCAGCAGAGCTATTAAGGCTTCGTATACTATGCCTTTATTGAGTGGTTTTCTTTTCCAAGTCAGATATGAAAATTGTTGAAAGTCACAAAATTTTTTGTTTTGTGAAAATTAAAATTTATTTTAATTTAACTAAAAATTTGTATTGCAATGAATGTCTCACGTTAGCGAATAATACCTTTAAATAGGATACATTAAAGAATACCATGGGCAAAATCATATAGGATACATTAAAGAATACCATGGGCAAAATCATAGGTTGTGAAAACCTAGAGCCCAAAAACCTTCATCCTTAAATTACTATTTATCTCAATTTTATTTAATTATTAATTATTAATTTTATTTGTTTTTTTTAAATATTATTTAATATTTAACTTTTTTAACATGTAATTTGACCATTACCTCGAAAATAACAAATACAGCAAAAAACCATAGTGTAAAACCTGTAAAGCGCAAAAACCTCCACCCATAAATTTATATTTTTACTCAATTTATTAAAATTTATTTATTTATATATTTTATTTTTGTTTAGTTTATATTTTTAAAAAGTTTATTTAATTTTCATCTATTTTTATGTATTTGAACAATAGATAGAGATACATGGGCAAAAACCATCTGGTTGTGAAAAACTTAAGCCCCACAAAGTTACTATATTATTCTCAAATTAATTTATTATTAATCTTTTAATTATTGTATTATACCATACTACATACACCACGTAATTGCCAAGCAATATGCCAACATACATAACATAAGTATTCTTATGAGCCTCACATTTAAAAAATATTCACATATTTAATTCCTACACATCTAACACTCATATATCTAACACCTGCACTTCTACCCAATATTGGGTTGTAGAGCGCCTCTTGGTGCAATGATGAAGATGAGGAGGATGAGTTTGTGGATGGAATTTTATGATTTCTGCAAGAAGGCAAGGATCTAGAGGGAGTTGAAAAATTCCCTTCTCCTCAAAAGATAAGTAGATATCTTTATTCCTTGATTATTATTATTTTAGTTTTGGTCAACATCTTGTCTTTGTATCTTTTGCTTAGTTATAATAATTTCTTTTATGATATCAAGATGAGGTTTGTAGGTACATTATGAAGGCTACCAAAGCTCTAGAAACAAAATAACCGAGAAGAACGAAGCAAAGTTTATGGCAAGAGGATTCTCCCAAGATCGAGCATAAACTCAACTAAAGTGATTTGTGCTCAAGAGGGAGAAATTGCACTGACATATAGAACCGTGTCAGATGATTGTAGGAGCTCCTAGTTCAAAGGGAGCAGGCAGACAACAAGTTTGAAGGATTCCATAATAGATGAAATTGTGTCAAGAACTTAGGGGAAGTCAGTAGTGACTTCCAAGAGGTTTTACAAGGTTAAATATGCAACATATGGCAACATAGAAAAGTACAAAGTGAAATTCATGGCAATAAGGTTCCCCCTAAAAGAGGAAGAAGACTGTGACACAACGTTTGGTCTAGTTGTTAGGTACACTTCAGTTAAAACTATTATTTCTATTACTTCTATTATGGTTACATTAGATGGATGTGAATACCGCTTTCCTCATTGGAGTAATTTAGGAAGAAGAACTATACATAGAACTACAACATGGCCTTGAGGTACATAAGAAGGAGTTTCATGTTTGCAGACTAAAGAAGGCTCTATATAGACCTTAGGCATGGATATCTGATGAGTCTTAATTTATCTTATTACTATATGACTTATTTTTTACGGGAGAAAAATGACTCACATGACAAAATTAGCAATAATGGCAGGACGATTTGATTCCGTGATAGAGGGAGCAGTCAAACCCTGCTTCAATATCAAAAGGAGTTGACTTCTGAGTTTGAAATGAAGGATCTGAGTTTGATGCATTACTTCCTTGAAGTATACTATTGAGATCCTTCAGATATTTAGGATGATGGATTGTCATTGAGATTGAGAGTGTCAAACTAGATTCTTAGAGACATGAAGTCTCTAATAGCAGTATTCCTTCTATGAGTGGACCATGCTAGACAACAAATATGCTTCAATGTCTAAGAAGCAACAATGGTAGAGGGAGAAACCATAATTACCACAACTGGATTTGTTTCAGTGTTAGAGGGAGCACCCAATCAGGGTGACAAGAAAGCAGTTGTGGTGATGGATCTAGTAAAGGAAGCTAGTTAGTTTATGGTTGAGCCGAGGCATGCAACACAACATGTGTTGATGTACCGACATGGTACAGTTGGATATAGATTGAGATATGTCTCAATTGGTGAAGTATAGTTGTAGGAATATACATATTTAGATTGGGAGAGAGTGCAGAATACATGAAGAGCACACCAGGATGTTGGTTCAATTTAGGTTTTGCTACGATCTCTTGGATGAACAAGAAGCAAACATCGATCGCACTTAGCATTGCAAAGACTGAGTATATTGTAGCTAGTTTAGAGAGTTGTGAAGTAGTTTGGCTTCGGAAGTTGCTCGCAAGATTATTTAACGAGGTCGAAGCATATTGAGATCAAGTAACGAGACATGGTACAAAAGGGAGCAGTGAGGCTCTAGTACATTTCTACAGATAAGAAAGATGCTAACATTCTCATCAAGCCTCTACCGAGGATGAAGTTGTCATACTTCAAGGAAGCTTGGAGTGGTTGAGAATGCCTCCCTCACTAAGAGGGAGTGTTGATGTTGTAGCATCAAGGGGCAAATATTCTCCCTAAGTTAGGATATTGATAGGTCAAATGTATTGACCAAGGGCCATGTAATGTGGCTAGGGAGAATGACCTAGAGTGCTCCGCTTGGTTAGAAGGTTTCGACCATATTTCCAAGAGGTACTTGGCTAGTGGCTGAAGTGAGTGTATTTAGCATCGGGCAAGTGTATTACCATTCAATTGGCATGAAAGAATGATAATTTCCTAGGGGTTCACCATTTTTCGGTCAAAGGTATTAACCTTTCTCTAAGTGACGACTTGTTAAGCTGGTGACCCAAGACTAGTATTGTTGACCCCATAAGGCCAAAAGGTACTTTTCTAGTGGGACCCTAGAAGGCCTTTGGCTAGTGGGTGACTATATCCATTTGCATAGGAGTTTTGACTATTAGGTTACTAGATCCCTTTGCATGATGTTGATGCAAGATACTTTCCACATAAAGTGGCTAGATACATTAACATAATAAGTTCAATTAAAACTTTTCTTGGAAAGGATAAATTTTTTCAACAAAGTGGGCATATGAAGAAGTCAAGGTGAATACCTTCTTAGCTAAGAGGGAGTGTTGGTTTTTGGGGTAGCTACAATTGGTATTCCTAGCTATTCTAGTCGACCCTAAAAAGAAATTAAAAGAATAAATTTAAATTTTAAATTTTGAATTTAATTTACCTCCAAAATGCTCAAGTCAGCCCCAAAGATCAGGTTAGCCCAACCATAAATACACCCATTTGGGGCACCTTAGATCATTATATAAAGGCACTCGACCTCCTCACTTGGAAACCAACTCACTCACTCATAGTTTATCTCTCTCACATGTGTGAGGAGGACTAAAGAAAAGATTGAGTTTCCTAAGGAAGATGAATTTTTTTGTGGTAGCCGAATTTCTCTAAGTATTTGACTAGTGTTGACCAAAATTTTCTCTCACACGTGTGGGCACAACAGTTCACTGTTTGATTGAATTTCTAAGGAAATTTTGAGGGGTCGAAATTTGGCCTTGTTGACCAAGGTTGAACAAATTTATGGGTAGCAGTAGCAAGGACAAAATTTGGTTTGCCTGACAAGGTTTGACTTATTCATTTATGTGGTCAGTTTCTTGTTTTGACTCGAAAATCAGATTGTACCTTTTGTTGAATTGAAGAAATTCTCTAGAAAAGATTATTGGCTTTTCTCCCAGGATTGGGTTTCCCAAGTGAAATATTTGTGTCTCTCTTCTATGCTTAGCTATCTCTTCAATATCCTATTGTCATTATTGCATTATTTTGTGATTTTCTATGTATAATTTCTTAATGATACATATGACATGAGCAACTTGATTAAGAAATCTTAAGAAGTAATTATCAAATTAGAAGATCAAGTTTCTCCTTCAAAAATCAACAGGAGGGTCATCAATTTCATGACATACAAAATCTGATGTTGTATTACTAGGATCAGGAAGGATAATCAAGGGATCAAAAGGATTAGAAGGAGGTGCAGTGACAACTTCTTTCATGGACAAAGATCTAGCTTTGACATGCCTTGTAGATGTTTCCTTAGGGACTTTCATTCTCCTGTAGGTTGAGACTCGCTTGAAGAAGAGGATTTGGACTTGTAATATGTAGCAAAGTGTCCGTATTTGTGACAGAGATTGCATTTATAAGAGATATGTTCATAATCCAGAGTCTACTCATGTATTCAGTCTTCATTTTTTAGGATTATTTTCTCTGGTAGACCTTGTTCTAAATCAACTTCTACACAAATACAAGCACAAGCATATTGTTTACCCTTAGGCTAATAATTATCTAGGAATTTTCCAAGAGAGTTCCCTATGGAGACAAGATTGTCAGCCTACTAGCAAGGAAGAGGAAGACAAGGAAGGTGGACTCAAATAGAAACAACTAATGGAATGTCAGCTTTCGAGTCAAAATCAAGGGTCCATTTGTTTAAATAGAGGCCTATCGAGCCCATAAAATATGGATTGTTTCTAAATATCAAGTCCTTTTCTTCTTTGGAGTTGAAAAGGAAAACAAAATATCCTCTGCGGCTAGAAAAAAAAATGGCACCAGAGACAAACCTAGCCTAAGTTTTCTCTATCCAATGTTCAATAATTTTTGGAGAGGGCCACATATTTGTGAACTGCCCTATCAAGGCTCTTTCAATAAGGGTAAGGGTTCTGACTTAGAAGTGTTTTGAAGGAAGCTCCATTCTAGGAGCATCATCATATTTCTTCACAAATTTTGAGGAAGGATGAGTTGGTTTTGACTTCTTCCCCCAACCATGAACCAAGACACTAAAAGTTGAGTCCACTAGGCTACCACCAGGACCTGATGATATTCCTTCTAATATTATTGAGATAGACAACTGCGGATTTGTAGTAGAGCGAGGAAGTAAAGATATGATCTATTGAAGCGTAAGAGCAATTGCAAAACCTAAAATTCAAATGCTATAAATGTTATTAAGTTTTACCCCAATCCTCATCATATTTATTATTAGAAAAACAATTATATTATAAAATACAAATTCCAAATTAATTTTTTTTCTATTGATATAATGATATTTTACCATACAACTTAGATATATATATATGGAACAATTCACTATTGAGATTGACATGTTTGAATTTAGTGTTTTTTAAGTAAATAAATACTTAAATAAATATTTTAAAGTACATCATATTTCTTATCAACGTTTTCACGATAAGCCACACTTGTTGGCTCTAAATGTCGACTAAAAATTTCAATATGATGGATTGGAAATACTAGATGAGTAATACTTAAGTAATGAATGAATGATATTTTAATGTCCACGAGACTAAAAATAGTCTATGGGACCACTAAACTCCATGCTTTTCATATTTTGCAATTCAATTACTTTCTTATTAAAAATGATGATGAGCTGGCCCATCCTTTTAACAGTCCCCTCACTAACAAGACATCACCAAGAAATTGTTGCTAACATATTGTAGAAATATCTCGAAATTTGCAGTTGCTAATGAATTCAACCTAAAAACAATAAACACAAATTTATTCTATTCAACTTGCGGAAAGGAAAGCATACAATAGAAACACATGCAATAACATGCAACCATTCAATCACAACAAACACAATTTTTCATGTGGAACCCAACTGGGAAAAACCCCTCCTATGTTTTGTATTAAAGCAAATGAGTATGGATCTATTACAATGACAACTTCAATCCTTGAAGCTACACCCGCACTGCAATACTGATCTCCTACTCTCTGACTTGCTCTAACCAACACTTAGCCAAAATAAGCCTTATCCTTCCTCCTATTTCCTTGCACAATCCTTGAGGAAATTAACTCCTAAAAGATAGGAGAATTCCCTATTTCCTTGTGCAAATCCTTAAGGAATTGATCAGTTGATCCAATACAAAACCTATACACTCAACTAGTATATAATCGACAATTACAATGTGTATTTTCCTCAAATTTAACAAGGAAATTCAAATTCCATGCATGGCTAGGGCTATTTTTAGTAAATTTATCAGTTAATTAAGAGATCAATGAGTTAACAATAATTACTACTACTCAACTGAACGCATACTAACTCTATTCTAGACTAGAGCTCAAATAACTGAGTTTAAGTAACAATAACTCTACTAGATTGTAGGATTTTAGCAATCAAATCATGAACAACTCTACTTCTAGCATACAAACTAGAATTGACTGATTTAACTGAGTGATTTGACCATGTCACTCTTTCTAACTGCAACTCAAGTCATCCCGTTGATGTGGAAATTAAAATTTCTCCATTTGACTAAGGCACAAGTTAAGTGAAGCCTTTTCTTGCTACAATTTAACACTCCCTCTTAGCAAGAAAAAGGTTCTTTACCACCCCAATCCTGCTCTTGTGGAACTTTAACTTGCCTCTTGAAAAAGCCTTTTTCAAAATGTCTTCATCCTGCTCCTCTATAGGAATGTACTATAACATGATGATCCTCCTTTGCACACAATCTCTCAGGTGATGGTACATGATGTATATATGCTTGGACCTATCATGAACACTGGATTCTCAGATAGCTTGATATGACTATGATTATCACAGTGGATCAATGTAGTCTCCATCCCTTAACTGAAGAGACCAACCAAAATCTTCCTCATCCAAATATCCTTGTATGCTACTTGAGTAACAGCCATATACTTCGCCTCCATTGAGTTGAGTGCTATAAATCTTTGTTTCATGTTGTACCAAAAAATTGTTGTTGACCCAGCACTGAAGATAGCTCCCGATGTGACCTTCCTATCTAATGGAATCCCTGTTAAATCTGCATCTATGAAGCCTTGGAGCTTCACTCCATTAGTTCTCCTGTACCATAAACCAAAATCTATTGTGCCTCTGAGGTATCTGAGAACATTTTTTGCTACTTTTCAATGAAGCTTGGTAGGCTCCACCATAAAATGACTAAGTTGATTAACTGCAAAACAAATATCAAACCTTGTGCTCACTAGGTACATCAAGGACCCTACCAATTGTCTGTAGATAGTGCCATCTACTGCCTCTCTTGTAGAATCATCCTCTTTACTCCAATTAGTAGCTAGAGGAGTGTACATGAGCTTGCAGTCCTACATATGGAATCTCTGAAGGATTTCAAAGGTGCACTTCTCCTGACCAACAAATAGCTCTCCATCTCCTTGCCACACCTCAAAACCAAGGAAGTAGTGCATCAAATCCATTTCCTTCATATCAAACTTGCTTGCAAGGTCCACCTTGTAAGACTAGATCAACCTCTCATCTCCTAGCAATATCAAATCATCTACATACAAGACTAAGGTGAACATAATTCCATCTACCAAAATGTAATAGAGATTGGAATCTGCTTCACTCTTAGTGAAGCCCGATCCACTGAGATAGGAATCTATGTCAATGTAATACAAACGAGGTTCCTGCTTGAGACCATAAAGGGCTCTCCTGAGTCTTGATGAGCCTCATCATTGGGTAATTATATGGGCCTTAATTAACCTCCTAGCTTAGTCAAACCAACTATTCTCATAACTTATTGCATACTTTTGATTATATTTTGTTTATGAGATGAG
>APFE030498312.1:45239-94371 GCA_000404065.3 Pinus taeda | reverse complement strand
GGCCACCTTCGTTCAGTCAGCACTTGCACAACCGAGTGTCCTCTCACATGTGGCTGCAGTCAACTCAAAGACAAAGAAGGAGTAGGACAAAAAGTGGTTAAACTATGGATCTACAAGGTGGGAGATGATTACAAGGAGTGGAAATGATGAGGTGGTAGTGGGGACCAACGGTCCAAAAATGACAACGTACCTTTGCTACCAACACACCACCTCACCCTGAATCACCATAAGAGGAAATGAAACATTGTTCCCATGCATTCATGCATTTCACCTCCTCAAAACTCCCTCACTCAAGTCGATATCATAACTCAAGCCACCCACCGAAAGCAAAGATCCATCGTTCATTGCACAAGAATTCCTACAGGAGCATGCATAGGAATTCCTACAGGATACAGAGACTGTCAAAATGATACACAGAGACTGTCTACATGATTGGCAAAGAAGAGTTCAGAAGGGATATCACGGGAGTTGGCCACTGCAACCAATATAAAGAGGTAGGCTCTAAAATCACATTCCTCTTTGCAAGTAAATGAACCAAGGATACTCTAAATTTGAGTGAATTTAGTAACTTTGTGAAGGGAATTAAATACACAGTCATCTTTGTTTTGCTCCTGCATTTGAAAAATTGTTTCAACCCTCTCATTTTCTCCTCAAGCGTCACCATCAAGATGACAGGAGGGTTTGATAGGAGAGAGCCCAAAAACACTGTGGGAATCCAAAAACACCCCCAAGTGCTTGAAATCTTCACAAGACATAATTGGGTGGGGTTTTTCAAAAAATTCAGAGGGTATGATGATGAGGTGGCTCAAGAATTTGCTCTCTCCCTCACTCCACACACCAGAATCCATGCCACTGTTGTAATAAGGAGCCTCACTATAGATCCAACCCCTGAGCTTATCAGCAAGGTCACCACACTTCCCCTAGGAATCCCATGTAGAAAATAAGACAAAGGAGATAGCCAGGTTGCCAAAAGAAAATTCTTTTTAGAAGGTGAGGAACCCACTGAGGACAAAAATGGAGTAAGGATGGAAAGTCTGCCATATCCATGGAGTGGGGTAGGCTACCAACTAATCAAATACATCTCATGTGAGGGTAGATGTAGTGTTTTCTAAGGCTATCATTTCAGGATCCTTGAAGAATTAAGATTTGGAGTAGAAACACCCCCTCACCAAAGGCTCAGCGTACCCTATTTCTTGCTTCAATCACTCATAGAATCAAGCATCAAAGTGAAGGAGTGGAATTCCCAACAATTATCTCACCATGGGTTGATTAGGATACTCATTGAAGATGCCCTTCAAAACCTCTGAACCCCTATAACATGGTCAATTTTCGGAGACATGCCAACAGAGGATGACATCAAAGCTCTCACTTATGATGTTAGTCCTACTGTCAGTGAAGAGGAAGTAAGACAGGAAGAGGAAGATACGAAAGGAGATGAGGATGAGATGAATGAAGAAGGAACTGACACAGAAGAACATGATGAAGATGAAGAAGAAGAGGGAGAAGAGAAGGAGGATGATGAAGAAACAAAGGAGGAAATTAAGGAGGAAACTAATAGAGATGATGAAGATCTACAAGAAGAAGAAGACATGAAAGATAGAGAGGAATAAGGCAATAGAACAGAGGGGACAAAACACAAGGAGGAGTCACCTAGGGTGTCTCCAGAGGCCACTTAGAGAGAGGCAGTAGCTGCCCTCACTGCTCTCAGCACCCCAATCAAGCAAAAAGCAAAAAGGCAGAGGCAGACCCCACTATATTTCAGGACAAGAAAGAGCACAAGAATAAGACAGGGGAAGCCACAAACATCAACCAAAATTCCTATTGAGATTGAAGATTCCCCTACACAAAAAGACAAAATTCCTTCCCCTAGGTCCCCTATCACCTATGTAAGGAGGCCTACTACTAGATCAACTTCCTCAAAGGGTAAGGCAATCCTACAGGATCCACAACAAAATCTACAGGAAGAAAAAACAGTCCTACAAGATACTTTGTTGAATCTACAGGAGGCACAAAAATTGGAAAGAAAGGTAGGGGAGCAGCAAGAAGCTAAAGAGGAGGACCCAGAGACAAAAGAACCTATCCCCCAACCTAACCTGAAATCCTATTACCGGTTTATTGAAGGAGGCAGGGTCATACCTAAAAAAATTTCCATCCCGCTATTCTTCGAGCTTGAGAAGGAGAGAGCCAGAACTCACCAATGGATGTAGATCACCAAATCAAAGGTGGTGGAAGACATTGGGCACATGGATGAGAAACTCAAAGAAATGGGCATAGAGCTAAGTGGATTAAGGGACAGAGAAGCTACAATGAGAAATCAACTAGAGACAAAAAATGCATGGATGAGGGGGCCGCTCCAGGAAAGAGAGAACCAATTAGCATGTATGGCCAGCTTCTCCTTGAAGGCAATCCAGTGTAGGATGCCAGCGAAATCCTATGCTCTCCACCTCAAAGAAAAATGGTTGTAGTTTCATATTAAGACACTAGCACAGAGGGGAACCATGCCATTTCAGGACTACAGGTGGTTTATTGATCTTTGTGATCAAAGTATACTAGAGGATAGGGCCAAAATGGCTTAGTTTTATTTGCACAACATGGCCCTCAAAGACATGAATGTATGGGACCCTAATGCCAAGCTAGGAGATCTATAATTAATGGCTTTGGCATCATGGATGAAATATGAGGAGTCAAGGGCTGCAAAGATGAAAAGGATATTGGAAAGAGAGAAAATTGAACCTCTTTTGATTAGAGTTGAACAATAAAATCCAATGGCCCTCATCAGTACCCATAATTTGATTGCAAATTATCCTCAGTGGGCACCTAGATATCTTGTTGCCCAAGAGCAAGCAATTTCACATTTTGAGGACATGTTTAGGCTGATAGGAGATGATAGTATACATGCTTGCCTAAGGAGATGGAACACCCTACCACACAACTTAAAGATAAGAGAATATCACTCCCCTCAAAGGTTGAGAGAGGCACTCAACATGACACCTATGTACAAGCAATCTATGCAAAGGTTGAAGGTCAATTGGATAGGCCTAAAACTCATTCCACCACTACTCTTAGGGATGCTAGAAGGGAGAAAAGAAGAAGAAGAAAAGAGGCAGCGGGAAGAGGTAGAAAAGAAAGCAGGCTTCTATGAACAAGAAGAGGAGACCACAACAGAGGCATGGGATGTCAGAGAGGCTACCAGAGCCATGAAGGATATGGATATTGACTAAGTTGCTCAGAGGATGAGCAACACTTTCAGTAGGGGGTGATGATGAGCCTCATCATTGGGTAATTATATGGGCCTTAATTCACCTCCTAGCTTAGTCAAACTAACTATTCTCATAACTTATTATATATTTTTGATTATATTTTGTTTATGAGATGAGTTAGAGTTGGATATTTTGCTTTGTGGTCTAATGTGCATTTAATGCAGGATTACAGGAGAAAAGCAAGGAATTTTGGCAAAGACTAAGGTCAAAAATCAATGGGACAAGGGAGAGGGATTATAGGAGGTAAATACTCCTCATTTACTACCCCTCCATTCGAATATTCATCCATCAGCTCGGAGTGCAAACAACCAAGTCATGAGGACGAGAAGGCATCCGAGCAAGTGAAAGACAAAGCACCAATTTATCTCGATTTTGGAAGATGAACCTCCCTAATTTTAAGGAAGTCGTTGGAGACTTCAGATGTATAAGTAGATAGGCCTAGGACCTCAGTAGGATTCATATTTTCATTGTAAAACTCTACTCTATTTTCGAGCTGCAAGACTTGTGACAGTGCTTTTGATGTAATATGTTGTTTTGGTAATAAGAATGAGTTTTGTTTCAAGCCAGCACTGAGTTAACTCGGAGGGTTGAAGCTCTTGGGTTAGGGCCCAGACCTAGCAGCCAAGGCTCCTATTTATTGTACATGTATGCTCAGTGTAGATTCATAACTTAATTGTTAATTTGCTTAGTAGATGCATTTCCATTACAAGTAGTGTAGATTAGATTGCTTGTGTGATAGTTGCTTCCATTTGTGCCTTCTTTCAAATAGCAGATTAGCAAGGAGAAAAAGGATCACCACAAGGTTGTTAGCAGGTGTCTCGGCCTCACTACCTCCCTTTGGGACCATGACTTGAGGAAGGGACCCTTTAGCAGCCCCAAAAACATATATTTCTAGTTCTTTTATGAGCTTTGGAGTTTGTTGTCTTTAATTCAGTAGTTGGTTAATGTTGCAAGGCAGATTTCATTGTCATCTTTTTCCATCTTCATTTCTGCAATAATATCTCACTCATGGTTTCATTCCCTTCAACAACTTTCTTCGAGCATAATATAGGCAGTTGATTCATGCTTTTCTAGTTTATGAAAATGTATCTTGTTGCATAGTTCTTTTTGGAAGACACACATGTTTTATGCAGAGCAGGTAATTTAGGAGGAGACCAAGACTTCAAAAACCAACAACCACCTTCCACTTCATCCACCTTAGCCATCCCTTGTTTCACCATCACCCTCACTAGTTTTTCATCATTTTTCATTGAAATTCTCATAAACACATTGAGCGAATCTAGCCATCTCTTATCTTGGATATTGACTCCTGAGTGCTCTTAGACCTTCTAACACTCCATTCCACCCATCACACACCTTTCCTAAGCTTCCCAACACCTCCAACACCTCACAATTAGCTCTCGGCTATATCTTGTTGGTTTCTTGTAATTCCTACAGGATCATCTTATAGGTTCTAGTATATCTTGTAGGTTTTCCTGAAACGGCCTGTTTTGAGGCCGAATTGATGGGAAACCTCTAGGAAGTCACAAAAAGCCTCCTAAGACCCCTCCACACCATCCAACCACTTCATAACCTCCTAGCCATCCTCAAACACCTTCCATCCACTTGTCACATCCACAAGAACAATTAGTTTGCATACTTGATTTTGCCTAAAAAAGCCAAAAAAGTGAAAACAGATTTAATTTAGTTTCTTTGCTTGCACATTAGTATTGTTTGATGCTTTTTCCTTCTGAAACTTAGATAGTAGCATTTGTTTATTGTTGGTTTAGCAATTCTGCTTAGCATAACTTCTTAAATGGTTAATCAGGGTATGGTGTGGTTTAGCATTACATGTTGGCTTTTTTCATTACTGTAGTAGAGTAACTCTCTTAGAGTAGATTTGCCCTTCTTCCAAGAATCAAGCTTCTTCTAACTCTATAGAAGTCTGGCTTGGAACCCCTGTGGTCTCTTGCCAGCTGAACAGTTACAACAAGTAGAACCATCACTTTTACTTGTGCATACAACACTGTCACCTCCAAGTTTGTACAAACCCCGAGTTGATAAGTAAAGTTGGTAGCCCAGGAGTTGTAGCATCCTAGCTGCAACGCTGACACTCACCAAGTCTACACACATGTGTCTCTCTTTCAAATGTCTCAAATCCCTATGACTGCTCAATGTACATATCTTCCTCAACCACTCCATTGAGGAAAGTAGTCTTAACATCCACTTGGTGGATCTTCCACCCAAACTGTGTTGCCAATGCAAGTATGGCCCTGATAGAAGAATATCTTGCCATAAGGAAAAATGTATCCTCATAATTAAATCCCTCTACTTATGAGAATCCTTTGGCTACAAATTTGGCTTTGTACTTCTCAACACTACCTTCAACTGCATTTTTCACCTTATACACCCACCTGGAGCCAATAACATATTTTCCCTTAAGTCTAGACAAAACCTCCCGAGCATCATTCTTCATGATGGAGTCATGCTCCTCCACTATGAAATCTACCCACACCCACTAGGAAATTGCCTCATCAAATGAAGAAGGCTTAGAATCAATAATTCTATCATGAATGCAATATATCTGGTACATATGCCTGGTGACCTCCTCTGTTTGCGCAAGGAGCTAGGAGCTCCAATATGCTCTTGAGCATCCTGCACCAATTTTTCTGCCTCCCTAGTTCTCTTCCTCCCTTCACTGGAAGGTTCTGTGTGAGTGGGTGCCTCCACAATACCTCTCTTTGTTCCTCCACATGTGGTTGCTCCACAATATTTTGTGGATCTAACTAGGGCTCCTACTTTGGAGCTAGAAGCTCCTCCTCTAGTGGAATGGTCAACTCTCACTTTAGAGAGCTTCTCATGGCCTTCTCCTCATCAAATCTAACGTCTCTCCTCATCACATTCATCCTTAGTGAAGACATGTACACCCGGTAAATTTGAGGTGTCTCTGTGTATCCTACAAAGAACCCCCTCTCTGCACTAGGCTCCAACTTTTTCCTACTATCCTTGGAGACATGACAATAGACCATGGATCCAAAAATGCGAAAGTGGGATACATATGGATTCCTCCTAGAGAAAACCTCTTTAGGTGTGATCATTCCAAGAATTTTATGAGGGCTCCTATTCTGTAAATAAAAAATTGTATTGCATGCTTCTCCCCGTAGGTATAATTGTAATCCCTGATCATGAAACATTGCTCTTGCAATCCCTACAATGCTTCTTTTTTTCTCTCTACCACCCCATTTTGTTGTGGGTTGTGAGGTGTAGTAAACTCCCTTCTAATATCATCCTTGGCACATAATTATTTGAAGGCATTAAACACATACTCTCCTCCATTATCACTTGTCAGGGATTTAATTTTCTGACGAGTCTCATTTTCAACTAAGGCTTTAAATTCAACAAATTTTGAATAAACCTCATCTTTCTTCTTCATTAAATAGATCCAACATTTGTAGGAAAAATCATCTACAAAAATCACATAATACTTGTGCTTTGCAACTGAGACTGTATAAAAAGGTCCACACACATCTTAGTGAAATCCCTCCAAGATGGCTCAAGCTCTGCTATCTCGGCCTTGGAAGGAGGATTTGACATGTTTTCTAAGAGTGCATCCCTTGCACAAATCATGTTGATCAAGGGTGCATTTTGGAAGTCTATGTTGCATGATTTTCAAAGCTCCATGGTGTAGATGTCCCATGCGCCTATGTTAGAGCTCTCCAACATCTCAACCATGAACTTGTTTTTCTTTGCAGCGCATGCATCCACCTCTAGCTTGTAGAGGTTTTTAACCCAAACAGTAATTTGTTTTACTTGTCCAATAGCAACATGCTTCAGATAAGTTTTCACCTTAATGAACACCACATCATATCCATAGTCATTTTTTTTTTTGGTAGGTAAGACCCATGGGGGATTTGAACCAGTGATCTATCACACGAAGTGCCTTAACAAATATCCACAGTCTTCAAGTACAACTACAAATTCTAAAAAAAAATTCAGACTAGGAACATACGTTGCATTCTTTAGGTGAAGCTAGGAGTCTAATTCCCTCTTAAAGGTGACAGTGCCAAACCCTTTGGTACTATACCTTCCATCATCTCTGAGTTCTATGTGTAATTGTTGGTCCTTTTCCTCTAGGCTGTTAAAGAACTCCTTACTTACTGTCATATGAAATGAAGAACTAGAATCTAAGTACCATACACTACCTTGTATAATACTTGCCATGCATGTAATGAGGATGAAATCCAACTCGAATTTTGATGTGAGAGCATCACCTCCTACTACTCTTGTAGGCTTCTTACTGGATTTCTTGTGCGGACACTGGGTTGCATAGTGTCCATATTCATGGAAGTGAAAACTTTTAATTTTATTGAGGTCTTTCTTCTTGCCATGGTTTTGGCTGGATTTTGTCTTGGCTTGGGCCTTCTTGTCCTTGGCCTTCTTTCCTTTGCTTTCTAGAGCAGAGTTTTCTTCCTCCTCAACATTGGTTGTGACACCATCTCTAGTGTTTCTTCTGATCTCCTCCTACACCAAATCATACCAAAGTCTCTCCCAATCTGTTAGCTTGTCTCTTCCATTAATTGAATCCTAATTGTTGTGCCAGGACTTCAGAAAGCCAAGGAGTGCTAAGCTCACAAGTTCAAATGATGGCACATTTTCTCCTACTCCTCCAAGTTCATCTCAAACCCGAGTGAATCTGGATAGGTATTTAGGAATGTTTTCATTTTTCTATATTCGAATGCACCTGAGTTTATCTCTCAATGCCAATTTCCTGACATCACTTATGCTCTAGAATAGATCTGTGAGAGATTTCCACATTGCAAATGGAGTCTCCTTTCCATGCAAGTTCAAAACCACATGATCTGTGACACCCTCCAGAATAATCATCCTAGCTTTTGTTCTGTCTTTCTTCCCCCGAGAAAGTGTTTGTGCATATGATGTTGCTGGTTTTGGAATACCAATTTGTGTGTATTCCCATACTCCATTGTCATCCAAGACAACTACCATCCCATCTTTCCAAGCACAAAAATTTGAGGTTCCCTCCAATGCATACTCAAGCCTCAATCCATTGAAAGACGTTGTTCCTGCATCGAAGAAAATCTTCTCCAAGAACTTTGCAAATCGATTTTTTTCTGAGAGAAGATCTGGAACCTAGTTTCTATGTAGTATTCAATAACTTCGATACCATGTAGAAATAACTCAAAATTTGTGGGTGCTAATTAATTTAGATTGAAAACAATAAACAAAAATTTATTCTACTCAATCTACGGAAAGGTAAACATACAATAGAAATACATATAATAACATGCAACCACTAAATCACAATGAACACAATATTTTTCCTAGGGAACCCAACCGGGAAAAACCCCTCCTCTATTTTGTATTACATCAGATGAGAATATGGATCTATTACAATGACAAATTCAATCCTTGAAGCTACACCTGCACTATAATACCGATCTCTTGCTCTCTAACTTACTTCGACCAACACTTAGCCAAAATAGGCCTCAACATTCCTCTTATTTCCTTGCACAATCCTTGAGGAAATTAGCTGTTAAAAGATAGGAGAATTCCCTATTTCCTTGCGCAAATCCTTGAGGAATTGATCACTTGCTCGAATACAAAATCTGTACACTCAACTATTATACAATTGACCATTACAATATTCCTTTTCCTCCACCTCAACTAGGCATTTCGATTTCCATGCATGACTAGGGCTATTTTTAGTAAATTGGTCAGTTAACTAAGAGATCAGTGAGTTAACAACGATCACTGCTACTCAACTGAACTCTTACTGAATCTATTCTAGACTAGAGCTCATATAACTGCATTTAATTAATGATAGCTCCACTAGATTGCTAGATTTTGGAAATCAATTCATGCACAACTCTACTTCTAGCCTAAAAACTTGAATTGACTGATTTAACTGAGTGTTTTGGTCATGTCACTCTGCTCACTGCAACTCAATTCATCCTGCTAATGTGAAAATTTGAATTTCTCCATTTGACTAAGACACAAGTCAAATGAAGCTTTTTCTTGCTACAATTTAATACATATTGCCATAATTGTCCCCGATATCCCTGAAAGCATCACATTCCAAAATGAAATGTTTTTCTAACTCCACTACCCTAGGATTACAAAAAATACACATCTATTCTTCCCAAGCTTCTTTAGGTCTTTTCAACCGTCCCATTTCACACTGAAGTTGATGCGAGTTAGTTCTTAATTGAGCAATAAGAATCTTTGCTCTCCACGAAATGTTAGCTCCAATGAACTCTTTTTGTTGGAGATCATATGTAGGGTTTAATTCCTTAACATAATACTTCTTTCTACCTAACTCTTTTTCCAATATACGCTTACAAAACTTCTCCATAACAAAATTCTATCATTCCTTGCTATTTGTGGGACATGCATTGAGGTAGATATTCCATTTTTGCATCAATTTGTTGTTTTGTCTCATCCTTGTTTTCTTTCTTTCACTCTTGCCTTCATTGAAAATAACTTTAGGCCATCTACCTACTCCCATTTGCTCAATTCTTTTTAGATATCTTATGAGACACACCATAATAATTGCTTTAATGGGAGTTGTTCCTGTTTCACTCAACATTAACTTATAAGGAACCAAACATTTTATTTTGAACTTGCTCATGATCAAACATTTTTGGATTTTCTCAATTTGTTTCCATTTTGAAATGGGGGCGCTGCTAGTGCACAATTCACACTCATACAACATGACTAGATGAACTAGGAGTTCAAAAAGCAATTTAATCATTTTCCAATCTGAATATAATGCTTTCCACCCTCCTAAAATTCTCTTCTTTCTATAGTCCTCCCAACTAAGCTTGTCATTGAAATTAATTCCGAGGTACTTGTACTCATTTACGTTTTCAAGAGTATTGCCCTCACAAAAGAACATATGCAAACTTGCTTCCTTTTAGTAGAGAAAACCATTATTTTGGTCTTGCTGGTATTGACTTACATCTCTAATGCTCTAAAAAATGCTCAAAAACAAATAAGTGCATTTGCAATCCATGGACCGATTTAGCAATCAAAACAAGATCATCAACATATAAACAAAATTTTATCACTATTGGAAGTTTGACAACCAATTATGTAAATTTGGGTAAAAATGTAACTAGTTAGTTTTATACCAAAATAGCAGTTATGTAATGGAGGAGGCTTGTATAAAACTAGTGAATGCCCGAGAAATGTAATCGTGGAGAATTATTGTTGAATTAATAGAGATTCCAACCCCTTGCCCTGTGGATGTTTTCTTGACACCTTGTCAAGGTTTTACCACGTAAATCCTGTGTAGTTACTTGTGTGTGAAATCAATTTTCAGATCAATTATATGCTTTTCTTGGTCAATGTATAACTAAATGTTTTCTTTCTTTCCTCATTTTCCCCTATTCGAACTACAAATGGTATCAGAGCCACTTAGTTGAGTTTGAGTGAGCAATCTGCCCGTGAAGGAAAAAAAAGGGGATAACCTGCGTTGGATCAGAGTGTAGCATGATAGCAGTGAGTTTACATGACAACACACAGAAGTGCGTTGAAGAGAGTTTGCGTGACAACAAGCAGAGGTGTATGCAGAGAGCCATCTGCGTGGAGCCGTTGCTGGCCCTGTCCAGGCTGTTGAGAAGCAAGGCAGCGAGGAGGCCGAGCCATTGCTGGATCTATCCGGAACCGTCGGGGAGCGAGGTGGCTAGTTGTAGCCGTCAAGGAGGGCACTGATGTGGCTCTGTTCGGAACTATGGCTTGTTGCAGCTGTCAAGAAGGCACCGTTGTGCGTATGAAGGGACCACCCTTAGAAAATATTTGCGTACTGGGGAGGAGGAGCTAAACGTGGAATGAAGAGGAGTCTGGAACAGTGAAGAGCCACAAACCCTGTCTGCGTGAAGCCCTTTGTATTTTTCTAGACCACCGTTGCTGCCTACATGAAGACCAGAGCGCGTTTTGCTGCGTGTTAGAGCGTGTATTTGCATGCTGGAGCAGAGGCTCTGTGTGTATTCTTTGAAGGGAGGTTCTACTACGTGAAGGTGCAGGCTCTCTGCGTGAGGAGAATTGTGACCTCTGTGTTCGTTGAATGGCTACATTAATTGTGTGATGCTACAATATGGAACGGTGGAGGAAGAGTAATCTTGAAAGACTGTGTACCCCGTGTTGTCAGAAGTGCTGCCAAAGCAGAGCCTGCGTGTTGCCTGCTAGAGGCCCGGTGTGTGGATTTGGGTAATTTGTTAAATCTGAGAGAAATTTTTTCCAGTTTCTTTTTTTTTTTTTTTAGAAATTTGTGCAAAACAAGGGGTGAATTTGTTTAAATTGAAGGAGAATTTATTTAGACAAGGAAAGAATTTTATTTAAATTGAAAAAAAAAAAAAAAAAAACCATCAAAGGGTTTTTTTTCCATTTAAATTGAAGGAAAGGGAAACAAAGGTTGTTCGTTAATTTGAGAAAAAAAAATTGTTGAAGGGTTGCTTGGAAAAATCTGGTGAAGGGTTGGGGGAATTATTTTTTTTATACAATTTTTTTTTGAAGAAAATATAAACCCTAGTTGAAAGACCGAAGATTGAAACCCTAGAAAAATGGCCAAGATGTCAAATGCAAAATTCGAGGTGGAGAAATTTATCGGAAAGAGAAATTTTTCTCTTTGGAAACTGAAGGTTAGGGATCTGCTTGTGCAACAAAGGTTGCACAAGGCATTGGATGGGACAACTAAGAAACCTGCAACCATGACTACTTCAGATTGGGAGGACTTGGATGCCCAAGCTCTCAGTACCATCCGTTATGCCTGGGGGATGAAGTTCTCTTCAATATTGTTGAAGAGACTACAGCTTCAGGATTGTGGGAAAAACTGGAAAAACTCTATATGACAAAGTCATTAACCAACAAAATTTATCTGAAAAGACAATTGTACAGTCTTCGAATGAAAGAAGGTTCAAAAGTTGCAGAACATTTGAATGTTTTTAATACACTTATATGTCAATTAATAGATATGGAAGTTAAAATTCAGGAAGAAGATAAAGCCATAACCTTGATGTGTTCTCTGCCTGAATCATGGGACCACTTCGTAGCTTCAATCAGTTTGAGCACCGCTGATTCTTTGAAATTTGAATCAGTTGTGGGAGCTCTCTTGTCTGAAGAATTACGAAGGAAATCCAATACTGAAACAACTGCATTAGAGGCCATGATAGCTAGAGGATGGTTAAAGGAAAGAGGCGAAAAACAAGGGGGTCTTCCAGATCTAAATCGAAGGGAAAGAAGTGTAAGGCAAAACGTTGGCACTGCAATAAAATTGGACACTTGAATAAAGACTGTTGGAAATTAAAAGAATCTGATAACCCGAAGAAGGAAGCAAATCAGGTCAATTCAGGTATGATAGATGAAGTTTTATCTGCTGAAGAATTATGTATGATAGATGAAACTTCACCTGAATGTAATATCTCTCAGGATTTAGAAAGTTGGCTGTTAGACTCTGGTGCTTCTCATCACATGTGCCCACATAGAAATTGGTTTACTTCGTATGAAAATGTAAATGGTAGTTCTGTGTTTATGGGTAATAATATGTCATGTCAGACTGTTGGGATGGGGAATATCAGGATTAAGATGTATGATAACACAGTTAGAATATTAACTAGTGTTAGACATATACCTGATTTGAAGAAAAATTTGATTTCTTTAGGAGTGTTGGATTCAGATGGTTATAAGTTTATAGGTCAGGATGACATCTTGAAAGTCTTTAAAGGAGCCCTAGTGGTTATGAAAGAAGAAAAGGTCGGAAATCTTTACAGGTTAAAAGGAAGTACTCAGGGCAATGAAGCAACGGTTGCGTTAGAAAAGGAAGAAGTAGGTACTCATTTGTGGCATCAACAATTAGGCCATATGAGCGAGAAAGGTCTTCAGATACTGATAAATCATAAATCTCTTCCCGATCTGAAATCCTTGAAGTTAGATTTTTGTAAACATTGTGTGTATGGAAAATAGTGTAAACAAAGATTTAAAGTTGGAAATCATAATAGTAAAGATATTTTAGACTATATTCATTATGATTTGTGGGGACCATCCCTTGTTGTGTCATATGGAGGTGTTCTATTTTTTTTTTTTTAACTTTTATTGATGATTTCTCCCGTAAAGTTTGGGTCTTTATGCTAAAAAAGAAAGCTGATGTATTCGATGTCTTTAAACAATTTAAAACAATGGTAGGGAAAAGAACAGGGAAATCTATTAAATGTTTAAGAACTCAAAATGGTGGTGAGTTCACTTCAATTGAATTTGAACAATACTGTAAAGATGAGGGAATTATTAGACACAAAACTGTTGTTTATACTCCTTAGCAAAATGGCGTTGCTGAGCATATGAATCAGACTCTTATGGAAAGAGTCAAAAGCATGATCAGCAATGCTAACTTGCAAAAGGAGATGTGGGCAGAAGCAGTATCTAATGCTTGTTATTTAGTTAATAGATCACCTTCAGTAGCAATTAATTGTAAAATTCCTGAAGAATTTTGGACAAGCCAGTCTTGTGATTATTCACATTTGAGGATATTTGGCTGTGATGTTTATTCTCTTATTCCTAAAAATCAGTGTTCAAAATTAGATCCAAAATCGAAGTGTTATGTCTTTGTTGGGGATGACTATGCAATGAAAGGATACAGGTTGTGGGATCCTACATTGCGGAAGATAGTCATTAGTTGAGATGTAACATTTGATGAATCTTCTCTTTTAAAATCAAATGTTGAAAGAATTTAATAGGAACAGGTGTCACCAAATCAACGAGTACAGTTGGAGGCTAGACCTTTTGGTGACAGTCAAAAGGAAGGAGAGACTTCTGGAGAAAAAGGTGTTGAAGACACAAAGGAATCTGTTGAAGCTTCTGAACTAGTTCAAGTTTCTGGACCAGTTCAACAACCAGTCGCTCTAAGAAGGTCTACAAGGGAAAGAAAAACTCCCAAAAGGTATGAAGATTCTGCTTCATCTTTTGCTTTGATTATTGAAGAAGGGGAACCTTCTTGTTATCAGGAAGCAGTAGATGATACATATAGCGAAAAATGGAAAATGACTATGGAAGAAGAAATGGATTCCTTAGCCAAGAACAATACCTGGGATCTTGTAGAGCTTCCTGAAGGGAGAAGTGTTGTTGGATGAAAGTGGGTCTTCAAACTGAAACGAAAAGTTGACGGAAGTATCGAAAGGTATAAGGCGAGACTCGTAGCAAAAGGGGATTCTCAGGTTGAAGCTATAGACTTTCATGAGATTTTTTCTCCAGTTGTAAAACTTGTTTCTATTCGTACTGTGTTGGCACTAATTGCGTTACTTAATCTTGAGTTAGAATAGTTAGATGTTAAAACAACATTTCTACATGGTGATTTGAATGAAGAGATATATATGGAACAGTCAGAAGGTTTTGTACAAGGTCGCAACAAAAGATTAGTTTGCAAGCTCAGGAAATCATTGTATGGACTGAGGCAATCTCCCAGACAATGGTACAAGAAGTTTGATTCCTTCATAGTGAGCCAGAACTTTATAAGAAGTGAGTATGATCATTGTGTATACTTCAAAAGTTTCAATGGCATATTCATTATCTTAGCTTTGTATGTTGACGACATGCTTATTGCAAGCAAAAGCATGGAAGAGATCAACAGGTTAAAGGCTCAGCTCTCTAGGACGTTTGATATGAAGGATCTTGGAGCAGAAAAACATATCTTGGGAATGGAGATACATAGAGACAGGAAAATGGTAAGCTTTGGTTATCATAGCAGAAGTATGTGGAGAAAGTACTTGAAAAGTTCTCTATGAACAATGTGAAACATGTTAATATTCTACTAGCTTCCCATTTTAAGCTTTCTTCGGTTTTGAGTCCTAGAGTTGATGAAGAAAAGCAGTATATGTCTCATGTACCATATGCAAATGTTGTAGGCAACTTAATGTATGCGATGGTATCTACAAGACCTGACATTTCACATGCAGTTGGAGTTGTCAGCAGGTTCATGGAAAATCTAGGCAAAGAACATTGGCAAGCAGTGAAATGGGTGCTTCGATATCTAAGAGGCACAAGTGACCATTGCATTGTTTTTAATGGTAGTGAAGGTTCAGTCTGCGGATATGTAGATGCTGACTATGCAGGTGATTTGGAAAAAAGAAGATCTACTACAGGTTATGTCTTTACTCTTGCAGGTGGAGCAATTAGTTGGATGTCAAAGCTTCAAGAAACAGTTGCGTTGTCCACTACCGAAGCTGAATATATAGCTGCTTCAGATGCCAGTAAAGAAGCAATTTGGTTGAAGGATCTGCTCGATGAGATTGGAAGGACACAGGAGAAAGTGAATGTACTTTGTGATAGTCAAAGTGCTATTCACTTGGCTACAAATCTTGCTTGTCACAATAGAACCAAGCACATTGATGTAAGGTATCATTTTCTGAGACATGTGATCGATGGCGGAAAAGTAGCTCTTCAAAAGGTCCATACGCGAGAGAATTGTGTAGACATATTCACAAAGCCAGTAACAGTAGAGAAGTTGCGATGGTATTTAGCTTCTCTTGGCTTGCAGAAAAGATGATGAATGGGCATGGACAAGGGATTAAGAAAATTGTTGTCAAGGTGGAGTTTGTTGGAAGTTTGACAACGAATTATGTAAATTTGGGTAAAAATGTAACTAGTTAGTTTTATAACGAAATAGCAATTATGTAACGAAAGAAGATTGTATAAAACTAGTGAATGGCCAAAAAATGTAAGCATTAGAGATTCCAATCCCTTGTCCTATAGATGTTTCCTTAACACCGTGTCAAAATTTTACCACGTAAATCTTGTGTAATTACTTGTGTGTGAATTCAATTTTCAAATCTGTTATATACTTTTCCTAGTAAATATATAACTAAATGTTTTGTTTCTTTCCTCATTTTCCCCTATTCAAACTACAATCACAAACTCCTCCCAACAAAACTTTATCGCAAAATCCTATAGACAAAGACCACCTCCACCTTGCAGCGAATTTAACCACTTCATTTAAAAAAAAACGGTGTAACCGCTTAACGAAAGATTATTCGATAACTCACAGAATTAAAAACACAAAAAAATAACGGTGTAACAACTTAACGGAAAATTATTCGATAGCTCAATGAAAAAAGGAAAGAAAAAAGGAACAGTGTAACTCAACCCATCAACCTGTGAGACGAGAAAGTGGAACGAATGTCGGCAATAAGGCGAACTTGTGACGGGCCCATAGGTTGGAATAAGCAAGGTGCTCGTTCTCTTTTAGAAGCCACCCATTAGCTGCACAGCAGCATCCTTAGCATACGGAAGCAGAGGGTTCCTTGAGGGAGAAGGTTCCTCTGCTCGGAAAATCTCCTTAAATTGCAGTGTGAGGGCCTCTCAAACCAGCATTCATTGAGCGGATTTGATTGCACTTGTTCGGGTTCGATTCGTGGCAGTTTTATTGATTGAAAATTTTGTATCCTGCTTCTAAGCTAATGGCGACTGGAGTCACTTTTGCATTTTTGTTTTCGAAAAGGTGTCTGTTTACGAATGAAAGGTGATTGATGTATGTAAACTCCAACCAGCATTAAAGCTTAGCTGGGATTTGACATTGTGTTGCCTTTGCGGGTGCGCTTGCAGGCAGGCCATCTTACAATTTTAATTAAATGCTATTCTTTTTGTTTTAGGGAAGGGGTGACCTTCCCGGCCATCCGAGCTTAGTTAGGCCGGTGGTCTGTGTCTCTGCGTTATTGTTTTGCGTTTGTGTTGGAATCTTTGATTGACTGTTTGGCATGGCCGATGGTTGGTATAATTTCCGATTAAACGTCCGCACATTGAAAAGTTCACAACATGCTAATGCGATTCTATCAGGTATGTAGTTTGACAAATCTATTAGTATTTGTCATTTTCTGATGATATTTGACAGAAAAAGAAGAGGGAGTAGTCTTACAAATCTGTTAGTATTTGTCAGTTTCTCTTAATATTTGAAAAAAAGAAAGGGAGTCGCCTTGGATTAATTATTTGATGATCATGAAGAAAGTGTCTATTGAACAATGTTTCAATTTTTAATCGTACAATGTGTTCATGGTTAGCATATCTTTTCTAATTTAATAACTAACATGAACGGTCGGAATTTGCTTCAAAAGTTTACTCAAGTTCTTCTGCGCAAAGCCATATATATCCTCCCCTTGATAATTTCTGTATTCTTTGTGCCCTTGTATCCTTTTAACCAATGTTTTCTTCATCATATCTCGAAGGACGAGTTAGAGAGTGCCCCAGGTCACCAGGACCGGTACAAGTAGAATCATAACCGGCTAAGTGCGCTGATTTAAAAAAAAATTGAATGCTACTAGTGCGAATATTTGACCATATGGCGATGAGGGGTTTCCTATTCAGCACGAAATTACAGTTGATCCCCGAGCTTGGCTATGTCAAAGTTAAAATTAAATCTGTACTTTTGCTTGTCTTTATTTACACTTGTGAACAGGGCAATGTATGAACCTTTTATTCCGTGTTTCAAACACCCTTACCCATTCTTAAGTTCTATAGTTCCTCGTGCTTTACAATTGGTTTGGCATAAAATGAAAGGATCTATCTTTTATTCTGGACCCCATTTTTTTATCCATCAAAATAGTAAATATAAACTGTATGCAGTTCATACAGGTTCGTCTCTGTAGACCTGTTTTTTATTTTTTATTTTTGTTTTTATATTTTATAATTTCTTTGATGGTCAAATTTGGTAAGTTTAGAAACTTCAATTTAAAATATATATACTAAAGAGCATGTGTGCGCTCTGCAAGTGCCTTTCGCAGTGGACAAATATCTGTTATTAATTGTCATCAGGACAGGAAATGATGGGTTCCTAAATTTAGAAAAAGTCAGTTTTCGGCTTTGTAAAATCTTATAATCTAAGATAACGTTTAAAGATATTACGTAAAAGTGAATCAATCTTAAAGATTTTTGTATTTTGAATTTTGTGAAGTGGCTGAAGTAATTTTAAGAAATTTGGGACTAATATCCTAGAGTCTACTTCACTTCATTTAGGCTATTCAACATTAATTTATTGAAATATATCATCCGTTGCTAATATATCATACTTTTCGTACTGGAAAATTAAATACAATGACTTTGTAAACGACCATTGTTTAAAACAACTTCTTGTAGTAGAAAAATTGTTGATTGCTGCTTGTTTGTTAAAACATTAAGTTTAATCGTGTTGAGCAGATATACTTTTCGTACTAGAAAAATAAATACAATGACTTTGTAAACGACCATTGTTTAAAACAACTACTTGAAGTAGAAAATTTGTTGCTTGCTGCTTGTTTGTTAAAATATTAAGTGTAATCGTGTTAAGCACTCTGTTAACAACCATTGTTTAAAACAACTTGTAGTAGAAATATTGCTGCGAGCTGCTTGTTTGTTAAAACATTTAGGTGTAATCATATTGAGCTTGGCATCTTTGGCAAATCCATTATACCGTGGATTTTATGCTATTCTGGCCTTTATATTTTATCGATCTGTATCCTGTTAATTATGATAGGGAGAAGGCTATTTAAATTTTATACCGTCAGAGTCATAAAATTGGTTACCAGCCAGAACATTTTGTCGAGGCAGATAATATCATAGTTCATATGATCTCCACTTCTGTAATCTCATCCACTTAAATTACTCATTCAATTGTTTTTTATAGCCTGGTTAAACACGTTGGATATAGTATTTGGAACATTTATAATACATATACAGCTAAGATTGAAAATTGTGAATGGGTATTTTTTCTTCTGTAAACTGTAGATTTTTGTTAGTACTTTGGATTTTTTCATGATAACAGGTACGCGTATTTTGATGATGGACATTAAAGTTACTATATAATATTCACATTGTATGCTTTTCACATTGTATGCTTGTATGTATAGTTGGATATTAAAATCTGTAAGTGATATCATATTAGTGTAGATTCCTTTTAACTCTAGATTTATTATGCAATGAGAGGGATCAAATCCCTAGAGGTGCAAATCTTTTCTCAATTTTTAATTCCTCTCGGCACATGATAGATAGATTTGGATTTAAGATAGTCTAGACTCTACACTAGTCCTTAATATACCGCAAGTCAACTCCATGTTGAGCATGAAAGGAATTATACATCTCCCTCATCCAAAGAAAATCGAATCTCTAGAGCTACAAAGCTTTCCTCAAATTTTGTTTCCTCTTGATGCATGATAGATTTAGAGTTAGGATGGATCAGTGTTTGTTCTTAACATTAATATGCCATGTGCCAACTCCATGTTGAAACTTGAGCATGGAGGAAATTACACATCTCCTTCATAGTGAGCAACACATCATTTAAATGCTTTAACCAAGATCCCTCCCAACTTTGGATCTATCTCCCTCCCAACTTTGGATCTATCATGGATTAAGAGGGATTAAATTTCTAGAGGTGGAAACTTTTCTCAGATTTTGTTCCCTCTTGACACATAATAGACCTAGACTTAAGATGGATCTATGTCTAACATATTTGTAACGTCCCTTCCAACCCCTAGAAACGCGGTTCGGCGTTTCGGAAATAGATACTTGTATGATTCAACATTAATGTCAAAGATACATTTTGTGGGTGTTTCACTTTTTTGGAAACAACAAATCTTAGTTTGGAAAAGTTTCGGGCCATTTTTTTAATCATTTTAGATACGTTTTCAGAATTTTGGGCCCACCAAACTATGAAATGTGGAACCAAAGTTGCTTGACTTGGATATGACATTGAATGCCATGTCTCATGTGACTTTGTTTGATGAGGGCATGCCAATATGACATGGCAGCAATGCTCCCACCCTTGGAGAGGATTCAAATGTTGATGTGGATCTTAATTGCATGGATGAAGACATATTTGATGATATGTAAATGTAATTTATGATGATGTTTGAAACTTTTGAACAATGAATAAACATAATATGTCATATATGAGAGTAGATTGACAGTCATAGTTCATTTTGTAATTTGTACTATGTGGTGTGCATTATTAATTTTGGTGATAATGTTGATGATTGAAATTTGAAACAGAAACTTGATGATATGTTGAATGTTATAATAATCATCGATGATGATGATTTGTTTATGTTGAAGATGATTATAATGTATTTTTAAATATAGAATCCAGAGTCTTAAATATCATATCCGGATTTTTTGAAAATTTGCCATATCAGTTTCAAACCCCATATCTGTTCTCGTAACCGTTTCAGTGCAACTTAGATCTATTTTGGTTTTTAATATGCCAATTGTCAATTCGATTTTGAGCATGAAAAGAATTACACATATCGCTCATAGTAAGCAACAAACTATTCAATTGTTTTTTAACTATACAAGCTTTTTCACTTTCATTTGCTCTATATAGAGAGATAGATGGATAGTTAGTATCAAAATATATTACTTAATTAACATCGAAATAATATATTTGTTATTAACAGTTTTAATTTTTAAATACCACAAGTTGACTATGAATTAAGAATGGGATGAATTACACATCTCCATTACATTGAGTTGTACAAAGGACCTTTTCTAATAATAAATTTTTTACTCTATATATATAGAGATATTTTATTTTAGGTCAACATTGAAATGCTTTTTGGTTATTAATAATTGTTTAAATGTCACTTATCAAATCCATACCAAGCATTAAGGAATTACACGTTTCCCTCATACTGAAAGTAAGTGGCTAAATGGAACAAGAATTTTTTTACTTTCAATTTCTCTCTTTAGATATATATGAAGTTGATTTAAAATTATATTACTTATTGTGAACATTGATTTTTTTATTTGGCTAAATGGAACAAGAATTTTTTTACTTTCAATTTCTCTCTTTAGATATATATGAAGTTGATTTAAAATTATATTACTTATTGTGAACATTGATTTTTTTATTTATGGCCTACATTGAAACATTTTTCTGTTATTAATTTTTTTTAAAATACCATGTGAAAAACTCCATGTTAAACATGGAAGAAATTACACATTTATTTCATAGGAGCTTGTAGAAAGTATCGTTTGATGCAATTGAATGGCCTATTTATGGTTGATGCTAACTGGCTCGTTAAATATAAATTTTAAAAGGCCATCACAGACTTTACTGCAAGAGGATGTTGAAATATTTGGAAACATAAATAGGGATTGTATTGGTGATAGTGGGTGCTAGAAAAGCTTCAGTTGTACTCTGCATACCTGATCTTTTGATGCAATTGAATGGACTATTTTTGGTTGATGCTAGCTGGCTGGTTAATATAAATTTTAAAAAGCCATCACGGACTTTGCTGCAAGAGGATGTTGATTATTTGGAAACATAAATAGGGATGGTATTGGTGACGTCTAGAAAAACTTCAGTTGTACCCTATATACTTGATCAACAGTTAGCACTTACATTGATTGGTCATTAGGGGATCCACCACTGTGAGAACTTATGTTTTTGAGCAGGTTGATTATTTGGAAACATAAATAGGGATGGTATTGGTGACGTCTAGAAAAACTTCAGTTGTACCCTATATACTTGATCAACAGTTAGCACTTACATTGATTGGTCATTAGGGGATCCACCACTGTGAGAACTTATGTTTTTGAGCAGGTTGATTATTTGGAAACATAAATAGGGATGGTATTGGTGACGTCTAGAAAAACTTCAGTTGTACCCTATATACTTGATCAACAGTTAGCATTTACATTGATTGGTCATTAGGGGATCCACCACAGTGAGAACTTATGTTTTTGAGCAGGTTCATAATAATTAAAGGCGTTTCCTTGTTATTGGATACCTAAGTTAGACAAAACAAAGTTTCTTTGTGGTGTTACCTTTTCTGGATGTTTTAATCATTTGTAAATATGTTATACGGATGAATGTATTAGAAATTAAGATGGAATGCAAATTGACTGTTCCTGAGTTGAATATTGTTATTTTACACTAGATATTTGAGATATAGAGTGGTCCATGATTGCTTAGTGGTGAGGGCCAGGTTTACATTTATGATCTTGCTTTCGCAAAGTGTTCTTGGAGCCAGGTCAATATCATTGGTATTTCTTGACAGGATGCAGGGTAGTAGAATGCTGTGTAAAATTCATTTGGATAACTAGATTGGTAGCATTCCTCGTTGTCTGATCTCTTGTTATTATTTTCTAGAATCCTTTATTTTAGGGTAACTAGATTGGTAGCATTCCTCGTTGTCTGATCTCTTGTTATTATTTTCTAGAATCCTTTATTTTAGGGCGGGAGTGCTGGATGTGTAATTAGTCGTTACATTTGTTCTCAACGACTATTTGGTTGTTTCTATAACCAGTCTTGGATGGATTCAATTCTAGATGAGCGCAAGGGCTTCATGCTACGATGTATTTCAATGCGTTGACCACTCTGATGTAGTTGAACTTTTTCCTTTACAGGTATGCTGTCAAGCGCTCATGCTTGAATTTTAGATAATTGTTTATAGATATCTTTGCTCCAATGGTTCATATAGAGGGAGATGTGATATTATGTGTTCTCAAGTTTAATATTAGTTATTGTCTACAAACCATGTAAGTGACGTTTTTGTTAGTATTGATGTATTGCAATTATTTTTTTATTAAAACTTTTGTAAGAAGCATTAAGTATGGTGTTTGGGATAGACGTCTGTTCATGGCATGCATTTATTGGAAATGAAATATATGGCATGCATTGGTTAGCAATGCAGTATCAGATTTTAATATTTAGTCTCTAGTTGAAGTGACATCAATCATCAAATGTCTCGTAACTTGTCCTAATATAAGTAACTTGGCAGGATAGGTTGTCAACTTGGTTTAGGTCAATGGGTTATGGTTCCTCGGGGCTTAATTGTTCTGAATGGGATGTTTGGATTTTTTTTCTTTCTTTTTCCAATTATGAATGTTATGGATGTCCATTTCCCTTTAAAATTTGGCTTAATTTGAAGTGTTGTAGCCTCTAAAATTGGTGTTTACTTGTCTCTACTGGTGCTCTTATCTGTCTTTTGTATAACTTTAAACTCACCCTCATAGATGGAATTTTGCTGGTCTTGGAGTTGCTTGAAAGTTGAGTCAAGTCCGTATGGCAATGGCGATTACAGCTGAAGAACATGTGGCTAGAGATCTCTGTTAATGTGATGCATCTCTACCCTTGCCTACATCATGGAAGGATAGTTAAGTAGTTTGAAGGTTGTTATTTCTTTCTCAATGCATTTCCTTCCCAGATATTCTACAGAGAACCTTATGGAGTTACAAAGGTATGCATGGAAATTTTAATAATTCCGGGCTGTCACCTTTTAAGCAGCTTCAGACCAGCAGGAGCCTGTTATGTTGGGACCACTTTTGATCTAAACACTAGTTCAATGATGGGTCATTGATTAAAATGTTCCTTTTTCACATTCTTTTGGATGCATTCATTTGCTCTTACAGTGTTTTTTTGACAAAATAATCCCAACGTTGCTATATTTTGCTGGCCTTGCTTGCTTTGCTTTATGTTGGCTATTTAACACCCATATGAAGTGATATGGACCTCCCTTTTTCATTTTTCATTGTTGTATGGTTGAATGGCTAATATTGAAAATGGGTTTAAGATTTGGTTCATCCCCATCTCTTTTTTTTTGTTTGCAATGGTGATGAAACATTTTTGAGTTTTAGTCTTAGTAGTCTAGGTTGAACAAACATTAATTGAAAACTTTGTTGAGATTATGGCTAATCTTAACTTGGGGCCTTGTGTTGTCTGACTCCCTGTTTTGATGTTAATTTCCTACATATGGAGAATTAATCCCCCCTTATTGTATTTGTCAATATTTGACTAGGTCAGCCTAGTCACCCTTCAGGACTAGTGCTCTAAACCTTAATGGAGGTGTATAAAGACATCGGCCATCTGATTTGTAAAACGTTTCTTAAGTTGTCATTGATAAAAATCCTAAGGGAAATCTTTCTATAGAATACTTCTCTTGTTCATGTGCTTGGGTATCATAACAATCTCTCACATCAATTAGATACTGTTGCTTTTCAGCTCTATTTTTCACTTGGCTGGATTAGGGTTTATTGAAGATTTCATGGTAGATCCACTATTTTATGATCTCAACTTGGTAGCAGGGCTAATGTGTACTCTTCTTTTTTTATCCAACATTTTCAGGGCTGTTCCGTGTCTGAAACTAGGGATTTCACCTCTTCCATATGGCCATTTCGGATCTGAAACTAGGGTTTCAGGACTCCCTTTTGCACAGTAAAATGTTATTTTAGAGTTTTCTGCTCTCTGTTCCACTCACACTGTGCTTCCTTTCCTGTTGGTTGGTATTTTTCAGCTGATTTAAGGGGCTAATTTGAAGATCTGTGCTCTCTTTTTGGGCAGCACACTATTTCCTTTGTTCTTCTTGCAGCCAATCTGTTGCAGGTTTAAGGGCAGCACTGGTGTTATGGATGGAAAATGGTTGTTTCTGTCTTAAAGGGGTTGACTACCATATGTGGGTTGATCAAAATGACAAGTCTTCTTTGTAGCAAAGGTTTATGGATGTATTTGGAGAAACCTCTTTTGATTGAGGATGATGGCAATTGTGATAGTATGTTTGAAGAAGGATCAATCCTTACGGTTGATCACACTTTATGTGGTGCCAGGTCTTGCCAATCCTATTTGACCTATGAGAGTCAAATTCGCATGTCACAAGGGGATTTAAACTTCTCTTAATCAGCCAAGTTAGATTCAACTGATGTTCAATGCATATAAAAAGTAAGTGTCCCCAAATCCATGGGGGGATGTGAAAACATTAGTAATGCTCTTCAATAGTTTCTCTGCTCTCATGGCATTTCTTGGCAGAATTTTGTTCCATAAACCCTTGAGAAAAAAAGTGGCTAAGCATAAGAACAGTGCAATCATGGAAATGTCTTGTTGTATGCTTCATTCTTGTAATATGAAGGTTGACCCTTTTGGGGAGAAACATTGTTTGTGCAACACATGTCATCAATTGTGCATGTGCATCTGTGGTCACTTGCATGATTCCTTTTGAGTGATTGCATGGGCAAACATTCTCTATTTCACACCAATGTTGCGATAAATGTGATCGGGATTAAATTGGTGAGGGTCCAAAAACAGAAAAAAAAATTGTAAAAATCGACCAAAGTTAAAAAAAGTAAAAAATTTTCATTTTTTTTCAATTTTTTTATTATCTAAAGCATCCACAACATAAAAATTTAAAATAAATGCAATGGCACATAAATATGAAAAGGGAACTAATATATAAGATGTGTAATATGTCTAGTGCTACATCACACATAACTGTGAATCATGCCCTGAATCCTGAGTCCTGACTTAGCCTCGAAATATCAACAAAAAATGTAGTAATATATCTCATATCATGAGTCATATACAATGAAATGAACCACTAAGTGACTTAATGATTTCCTTTGCCCCTCTTGCGAGAGAACGTAATAGCTTTCCCTCTAGATGAAGAAGCCCCTTGGGGCTGGCATTGGACTTTGATGTCCTCTAAAAGCTGAAGAACTAGGAGCCAAAGGAGGCAGACCATGTCCTCTATTGGTGACCATGGTAAGTGGTGTCACCTCCCCCTCCTCCCCCCTACAGTTGCTACCCCATCCACTACTTCTTCCTCTAACCAATTAGGCGTCGATTCCATGATAGGGCTCTCAGCCTCAACCCTCCATGCAGAAGTGGTGTTAATCCCATCCAATGAGATGGCCTCCACGTCAAGTATCCTCTGAAGTTGCCTCACCCACAATTGGAGATTGTAGTAGATGTAGACCATGCGATTAAGGCGCTGGGACTCCAACTTGTACGAGGGTCATAAATTATAAATTAATAATAAATTATATTTTTATTATTTAATGAATTCAAAAAATTAATTGGAAAAACTTTAACCTGTTGTGCCTCTTGGTGTGTATTTTTTCAAATACACTCCAGCTGCGCTCGAATCAGGAGGAGCTACATGTTTGGTTGAGCACTTGAATGTCAAGCTTTTGGAGATTGTGTACTTTTCCACCATGTATCTACAACAAATAAGAGAAACATAAGAAAAGAATGAAATTTGAAAGTTCAACCAAAGTATGAAGAGACAATGAAATTTGAAAATTGAAACAAACTAAATCTTGTATGGCATGTTGGTTGTCCAATCATGGATAGCCATGTCAAAGCTAAATGTGTCACCTACCATCTTGTATATCTCCATTTCTTTAGAAATTTCTGCATGTTCTGCTGGAGATGACACCATCTTCTGAACACAAGTGAAAAATCCTTCCATGACCTCAGCATCAAATATGAAACCATTGGAGTAACAAAATGTGGAGTTCAGGTAGATCCCTGCAACAAGAATGTGATGATGGAGTGTATTGTTCCATCGCTCTTCAATCACTCTCCATATCAGTTGTTGTTTTTCAAACCCTTCATCTCCTATAGAAATTCCATGAAATTTTGCATTTGCTTAATGAATAATTCTGAAAACTAGTTTCTATTCACAAGACAGAGACTACTAATTTTGTAGCGGAATAGAACAAAATTAATCACAACCACACAATAGAAAAACAATATTTTTTTAGGGAACCCAATTGGGAAAGCTGTTAGCTTGATTGAGAATTTTATTGATAGAAAATGAGCAACAAATCTCTTATAATACAACTTTGTTTCACTGGAAACCAACCTGGTTTTCTCTACTTATGCTAAGCTTGAAACACCTGCAGGACCCCTGATCTGCTTTCCTCAATCTATGCACATATGCTGCTCCTATTTATCTAGGAAATTCCTCCTAATTGCTAGTGCAATTTGTTGGAAATTGGATAAACCAATGCTCCCCGTGTGTTTCGTGACATGGACTAATTGCTTCTCGTGGATCCTTATCTATGGTGATGCGATCCTTGACTAAAACCTGTGGGTTTTGGTCTAACGACAATCGTGATTACCAACAAGTGGTATAAGAGCGTAGTTTACGAGTTTGATACACACCTGGCTCGTGTTGGGGGGGAGATTGTTGGACATTGGATAAACCAACGCTCCATGTGTGTTTTGTGACATGGACTAACCACCTCTCGTGGATGCTTATCTTTGGTGATACGATCGTTGACTAAAACTTGCGGGTTTTGGTCTAACGACGATCGTAATTCCCAACACAATTCTTGAGGGAAAAATATCCTCTACCAATCTGTGCACAAGCTCCTCTTGCACACTCTTCCTCTCACAAGCTCACACACACATAAACTTGTGCTCTCTATTGCTTTGTCTCAACAACTCGTGCTCACAAAACAATGAATACAATTGTGCCTTTCGATCTCCTTATAAGCACTTCAAATTAGCTAATTTTGGTGAGTTCTCTTTTTTGGAACTCAAACTAGTGATTGATGAGTTAACTAACTCATGCAACACATCCTGCCTCAAATTAGAAGTTGAGACTCACTCGTTTGTCTTTTCCCCAAAATAGCTTACACTAGAAGACAACAAAATGAGCCTTCTATATCCACACGTAAGTCAAACTGCTTCATGAACTGTCCTAACTTATAGGAACTTGCCCTAATTTTTAGGAACTCGTCCTAACTTTTAGGAACTCATGCATGCTAAGGAAAGTTGCTTCTTGGTCTCTTTGACTAAGACACAAGCCAAAGATGGACCTTTCTTGCTACTATTTTCAACACTACCTCTTAGCAAGGAAGGTGCTTCTAGAAGAACCTCTTCCACCTAGATCTGTCTCCAATACTACCACATTTTCCGTTGTTGAAATTGCTCCCTTTGAACTAGAAGACTTCCCTGCTTTCCTCTGCGGAACCTTATTTGAAGACTTGTTCTTTCCCACCATGTTTTCCGAGTTCATCACTAGTGACATGTACCCTATGTACCTCTGTGGTTACTTCCTCTGGCTGGAAGTGATACTGGAAGATCCAACTCTCTTTTGATCTCCCTTAACCAAATCCTCTGCCCACTTGAATTGAACTCTCCCTATACTGGAAGTCTCTGATTGAGTGGCTGCCTCCACTCGCCCTGAGCTATGCTCCTCATCATCCTGTTGGTCGACCCAACTAGCTTAGATTCAAACTAAAATACTGGCTAGGGCTCCATCTTGTGAGCTCTATCTTGCTCCTGCTCAACCACCACATCTCTACTCTAAGAACTCCCTGCCTTGTTGCTCAAGGATGTACTTGTCTCTATGTGCCACCAATGTTATCAAAACCAAACCGGCGATCAAACCGAAAAACCTTGTGGATTGGGAACCGGTAAAAAACCATAAAAAAGCCGGTTTACCAAAAACACATAAAATATTTATAATTTAAAGAAAAATGTATATATTCATGTGCATCCATACGAGTCCAAACCATTTATACACAAACATGCAAAAGTTCTCATCTATATAGCAAGTAATAGTGCATATAACCAAAATAAAACTTATTGGAAAACATTATTGAACCAAAAAACATCAAGACGCAAGCTCTAAAAGGCCTTCATAGTCCAAAATAACATGATAGTATGATATTACAGTCTACAATACTACAAGTCTACAGCTACAACCTACAAGTACTAATTGTCCATGTCATCATCATAATCATCCTCCTCATCCTCATTTGAAGAATGAGAAGCATCAAAGTCTGCAATCATTGCCTATTGTTCGTCATCAATATAACCCTCTAAGCATTAAAATAAGATAGAAAAAGAATAGCATGTCAAGTTAATATTTTGTTTGAGTGATGGGTACAGTTTTAATAGAGTCATGATAGAGGAGTTCGACAACCAATGCTGCTAACATCAAAGTACATAGAGGGATTGGTGCTTTTTATTAATTACTAGTTCCTTACCCTCGTACATGACAAAATCCAATGGAAACATTGTAATCCCCACAATCCCCACAATCTTGATATCTTGAAAAATGTAAAGTTTGTTGGATTTCGAGTGAAATTTAAAATTCTACTTTCTCCATATGAAATCCAATGAGGTTGGAACCACTCTCAAACATTTTGAACCGTTTCATTGTAATGTTAAAAATTTAAGTAAAAGGATGGAAATGAAAAACTATGGAGAATGCCATTTTTACTGTAAGGATTTAACATTATAATGAAATGCATAGCAATAATAGGATAGGCTTGAATATTAGGTTGAGGACCATAACATTGAATATTAGGTTAGCCTAGGGGAGAATTAGAAGTGGGCCAACCAAATGAAAAAAAATAGGGAAAATTTTTGACGCTAGCCTAGGAAGGTACAAACTACACAAACCTTGTCCTGAACTGACTTTTTCAATGGAATAGGTTGGTTC
Organism: Pinus taeda; assembly: GCA_000404065.3. Taxonomy (NCBI): domain Eukaryota; kingdom Viridiplantae; phylum Streptophyta; class Pinopsida; order Pinales; family Pinaceae; genus Pinus; species Pinus taeda. Next base: position 64,934 of record APFE030498312.1, on the reverse strand, counting down.
GGTACCAAATTAGCCAGTTCCATTACAAAACTGGCTAGTTTTGTTACAAAATTGGTTGGTTCGGTATCAAACAAGCCTATTCCGGTTTGGATTGGTTTTGGGCCAAAAACGACTGGAATGGTCGGTTCCACCGGTTCTGGTCCAATTCTGATAACATTGCATGCAACTTGTAGAGATTATCCACCCTCACACCTATCTGCTTATTACATCCAAAATCTAAGTGTTGGAGGTACGCCTTACCTTTGTTGAAGATGATATCATATCCCTCGTCCTCAAGGGTAGCTACCGAAACGAGATTTTGCCTCAATCCTGGAATATAGAAGAGAACATCTCTGAGATGAAGGGGGGATTACTTGACTCCCTTTGAAAACTGACAGTACCAACTCCTCTAGATGCATACTAACCATCATCTCCTAGCGTAATTTGACATCACATTCCTTCTCCTTTAGGTGGCTGAAAATCTTCTTGTTCCCAGTCATGTAGAAGGATGCTCCTGAATCAATATACCATATACTACTATTTGCTGAGCTTTCCTTGCAAGCAATCAATGAGAAATCTTTCTCGAATTGGGCAAAAAATGCATCTACCTCCGTTAATGCAGCGACATGATATTTACTGGACTCCTTCTTCCACTTAGGACACTTAGTGGCATAGTGTCCAAACTCATGGCAATGGAAGCATTTGATCTTGCTTAAATCCTTCTTCTTGTCCTTTTGACTGGACTCAGTGTCTTCTTGGTCCTTCTTGCCCTTGGATTTCCTTGCAAGAGCAAAATTCTCCCCATCCTCGATCTTGACTAATCTCCCTTCTATGGTTCCTCTTCGGATCTCTTCTTGTATGCAATCAGTCCAAAACCTTTCCCAATCAGGAAATTTGTCTCTCCTACTAATAGCATCCTGAAACCCTTTCCAAGACTTGTGAAGTCCAAGTAAGGCAAGACTCACAAGGTCATGATCAAATACAACTTCACCCACACTGCCTAGTTCATCTCGAACCTGAGTGAACCTAGTAAGATATGTGATAATGGGCTCATCCTTGCTCATCTAGATACTCCTTATCTTGTCCTTAAGAGCAAGCTTCCTAGTATCATTGGTACTTTGATATAGTTTTAAGATGGCTTGATACATCTCATAAGTTGTCTCCTTCTCATGGATATGAGGCACTATATGATCTTTGACCCCTTCTAGAATAATCCTCTTTGCCTTGACATCATTCTTAGTATGTTGGCCCAATTGTTGGGCATCTTGTGGTGGTGGGATACCCTGCTTCATGAATTCTCCCACACCATTATCCTCCAACACTATCATAATTCTTCCTTTCCAAGAGAAGAAAAAAGATGCTCCCTCTAAGCATTGATCAGCTCTCAGTCCTTGACACACCATTCTGCCTACTTAGATAAGATAAGATAGGATAAGATAATTTTATCAATGTCCAACAAATGACCATAGTAGGTCAACGGGATTGTCGGTTACAATGATTACATTATGCAAGTTGGTGGACCAAACGAACCCCTTTAACATTTCTTTAAAAGCAGGAAATACATCAAAAATGTAAATGAAGTAGCAAGGAGCTCTCGGCTTCGAAGCAGAGCGCTCCAACACTCTCCCACTGACAACTTGTAATCATTCACAAGAAGTTGTACTTAGGGCTCAAGTAATTCTGCCTCACTTATCAGTCTTGTAGTACTTCACGAGGATTGAACTTAGGGAAAATAACACCTTCTAGCAGCCCTCCACTTGTACTTAAGATGCCAGCCAAACTGTCCCAAACCTTGACTTCATCCACTTAGCAAAACATCAACTTGAGAACATCATTTGACATACCTTAGCTAGCAGACTTCTTTTGCTCCTCTAGGTCTTGTCATGTGCACTTATGTCCGTAGTTTCGGCCCTTTGGTTAGGGCTTACTGACTATCCATGTCAGCCCTCCAAACTTGGTCCAAAACACTTAACAAATCTGCCCCTTTCCTTCCCACAACTCCTCCATTTTTGCGTTGTTACTTGGCGACTTTTGAACTGTTATTCCAACACTTTTGTGACCACAGGCCAACCCTAAACTAGGGATCGACCTCTCTGTAATGGCACAAAGATATTTGGCCTATTGTGCATAGAAATAGCACCCGAAAACTAGCACCAAACTCTACCCAGAATGCCCCTCTCCCATGTTGCTTGTTCCTCCCAAACTCAGCCTAAACAATCACAAGAAAAAAATGAACCAAAATTGGTCTTCTTCTCCACTTTTCTAGGCTTCTTGAGGTTGCGACTATTTTAGAGGATTCTCCTTTTGATGTTTGCTCTTGGATGTATGAATCACCTTGTGCTGGTCTTTTATTTCGTTCCTTGCTCTGATACCATGTAGAAATTCCACGAAATTCTGCAGCTGCTTAATGAATAATTCCGAAAACTAGTTTCTATTCACAAGACACAAAATCTCTCTACTAATTTTGCAGTGGAATAGAACAAAATTAAATCACAATCACACAATAGAAAAACACAATATTTTTCTAGGAAACCCAACTAGGAAAACCCTTTGCTTGATTGAGAATTTTATTAATAAAAAATGAGCAACATATCTCTTACAATACAACTTTGTTTCACTAGAAACCAATCTGGTTTTCTTTGCTTGTCCTAAGCTTGAAACACCTGCAAGACTCTTGATTTGCTTCCCTCAATCTATGCGCATAGGTTGTTCCTATTTAACTAGGAAATACCTCCTAATTGCTAGCGCAATTCCTAAGGGAAAAATAACCTCTACCAATCTATGCACAAGCTCCTCTTGCACACACTTCCTCTCACAAGTTCACACACACAAACCTGTGCTCTCTATTACTTTGTCTCACCAACTCGTGCTCACAAAACAATGAATACAATTGTGCCCTTCGATCTCCTTATAAGTACTTTGAATTAGCTAATTTTGGCAAGTTCTATTTTTGGAACTCAAACTAGTGATTGATGAGTTAACTAACTCATGCAACACGTCTTTCCTCAAATCAGAGTTGAGACTCACTCATTTGTCTTTTCCCAAAAATATTTTGTACTAGAAGACAACAAACTGAGCCTTCTATATCCATGCATAAGCCAGATTGCTTCATGAAGTGTCCTAACTTGTAGGAACTCGCCCTAAATTTTTCGGAATTCGTCCTAAATCTTAGGAACTCATCCTAACTTTTAGGAACTAGTGCATGCTAAGGAAAATTGCTTCTTGGTCTCTTTGACTAAGGCACAAGTCAAAGGACCTTTCTCGCTACTATTTTCAACACCCCCTTATCATCATAATAGTTGTGAATGGATTCTTTGGCCCTATCCATGGCCTCATACAAGTAGCCCATTGCTGACTTGTCTCCATCAACTAATTGAAGAACCTTTACCAAAGGTTCAGTAATGCTACACACCTCATGCACTCCCACCTAGAAGCTTTCCTGGTATGAAACTAGCCTGCATATGGCCTCTTCCTTTGGTTTGCGGCTACAAGACAAAGCACACCATTCCTCTGAAAGAAACATTCTCTTCACATCCCACATAGAATTCAAGAGAGATTGAAGAGATATGAAGCTAGTGGAAAACCGTGTAATAGCAGGGCGCACCAACTCCTTGTTATTGGTGAATATTCTCATCAAATGAAACACATATGCATGATTATATATAAATTTTGTAAAGCTTTCTGATGATTCAACAATATCCTTGACAAAAGGAATATTTCATATGTCCTCCAACATCAAGTCAATGCAGTTTGCAACACAAGGTGTCCAAACTACGTTAGGATGCCTCTCCATAAACATCCTGTTAGCAACAACATAATTTGCAGCATTGTTCGTCATCACCTGGACAACATGTTGTGGACCTGCCTCCTGAATGAACATGTCCAACAAATCACATAATAATTGTGCATCTTTGATGTGTGCAGATGCATCATTAGATTTCATAAACATTGTTCCCTTAGTACAATTAACCAAGAAGTTAATAAAGGCTCTGCCCTTTTGATCAGTCCAACCATTTGACCTTTTGATCAGTCCAACCATTTGACATAACAGTGCATCCCGTCTATGTATGCCCATGATGTCCTAAACTCCTCCAATCTTGCAGTGCAATTGACCTTTTCATTTTGAAGAATATGCACTCTCGAGTCATCACAGGAAGGGGCTTTGTACCCTGGGCCAACAGTAGTAATAACATCAACCATGGGTTGGTAAAATGGATTGTTCTTGGCAATGCTAAAGGGAATGTCGCTCCATAGAAAACACCTACCCACCAACTTGTCAACCTCTTTCTTCTTTTTTGTAAGAGTTGACGTGATAGATGGTTGTGCACTAGGTGTGGTTCTAGGAACAAAAAATGATGAGGCAACTATGGGTTTGACTGTAGAAACTGATGTTGAAGAAGAACCACTCTCATGGTCACCTCCCACGACTCCACCCCTTGCCATTTGATTCTTCTTACCTTCCTTGTTTAGTGTGACTGTCTCTGTATTTTCTAATGATTCGAGGGCTTTATGGATGATTTCTAGAGTTGTGTTTGTGCAAAGCCCTACTTCATATCTCGAAATTTGTGCAAGGTAGAATTTCAATCGGTATACTCCCCCTGTCATATGGTGTCCACATAACTTGCAAGTCAAATTTGATCTATCAAACCTCCCATCGGGTTCACCATATTCTCACAGAGGGTCCAATGTTCTTGGCATGTTTGTTGAACTCTTAATGTAAGATTGAACCTAGGGCACAAGAAGAATTTAAAGTTAAACAAATCAAATTAACAACCAATATTTTGAATTTTTGACAAAAAACCCATCCACTTAATGCAACAATAATGGCAAGAAAAACATACTCAAACCCACACAAAAATCATGGAAAAAAACTAGGGCACAAGAAGAATTCAAACAAATAAAATTAACAATCAACATTTTGAATTTTTGACAAAAGAAACCTTCTCCAATAAATGCAACAATAATGGCAAAAAAAACACACTCAAGCCCAAGCAAAAATCATGGAAAATATATGGGTGATTGAAACCCAAGGAAAAACAAGGATAAAACAAAAAATAGGGCTGAATTTGAGGCCCATACCTGAAATCCATGCCCTGCTGAAGAAACATGGTTCAAATTCAAAATTTCTTTGCTTGGGACCCTAAATTTCCTTGGTTTTCTCCTCTCTCGTCCTTGCTGATTTGTTCTCCTCCTCCTTAACCCTTGCCCTCTCATTGCAAAATGAAACCCAGTAAAACCTTTTTAAAACTTGTTGTTCACGACCTCGTAATTTTTTCATGTCAGATAGTGATTTTTTGGAAAAAATCACGAATAAATCGCGATTTTGGCAACATTATTTCGTGCTTTTGCATCTTTGGTTTAGGGGCGCAGGTCCACTTGCCTCATCAAAGGTGAGATATATCACTTGTTCATTATACTCCTTGCATGACTTTAGTTGGCTATAGTCAAACTTTTCAAGGGTATCAACTCTATGACCTCACCTCTCACTAGATGACTAAAACATCATGATGTTATTGTTGAAAAACGTTTTCTCATGGTCCAGAAGGATCTCTTCTATCACTTATTTCTAATGATGATTTTAGTGATGGTTCTTAGCATGTAGCTATTAATCATGTCTTTTCTCCTCTTGTTGGGTTGTTGCTTGATGATTTCTAGTGAGTTTGTAGTGCACTTTTCCACATCTCTATTTGATGTTGGTGAACTTATATACACCTCCAAGTACTTTATCCATGATTATGGGATACTTCGCTAAGACCCCTTGTGCATTTGGTTCCTCCTCTCTCTTGGTTATCTTGTAGTCATCCATCTTTAGCTGAGTCCACTATCACTCTAGCTGTGTAGCCTAGTGATGCTTCTCCTTCTAGTGATGACACTTATTTTGATTTGTAGCTATTTTTGTCTTTACTTAAGTGGGTTGTTGCTAGTTTCATTGATGCTACTAATTTTCTTGCAGGTCCTTTCACACAATGAATAGAGTTGACCCCATATTGAGCCCCTCTTCTCAACAAATACTAGTTATACTCTTTGTAGCATGTTCAATCGTAATGAAGAATGTGAAGGTTTTCTCTGTGAATGGTATGGCCTTTGATGATCCCCATATCAATATTAAGGGTTTTGTGATGACCTATTGTGATGATGTATAGATGTAATGCTTTGTTCGTGCCCCCTTGTTCAACTTAAAGGGGGGGTGTTGAAATTGTGGCTAATCTTCACAATGTGAAGGTTTCCTCTGTGAATGGTATGGCCTTTGATGATCCCCATATCAATATTAAGGGTTTTGTGATGACCTATTGTGATGATGTATAGATGTAATGCTTTGTTCGTGCCCCCTTGTTCAACTTAAAGGGGGGGTGTTGAAATTGTGGCTAATCTTCACTTGAGGCCATCTGCCAACTCTCTATTTGATGTATTGGTATCTTTATTGAGTATACTTATGGGTAATTAACCCACCTTACTATATTTGTCTATATTTGAAATTTTGAATAGGTTGGCCTTGCTACCCTCTTGGGCTAGTGCCTTAAATCCCAATGGAGGTATTTAAATTCATTAGTCTCATTTGGAAGGCATTCACTCATTGTTATTTGCTAAGAAGCTAAGGTCAATCTTTCTCTAGAGTGCTTCTCTTGTTCATGGGTTTGGATATTACAACAATCTCTATTGTGTATGTCATTTAAGTGTTGTTTTTTTGTTGTATTTTTTGCTTGGCTAGATGGGGGTTTATTAAAGATTTCACCATAGATCCACTATATTATGATCTCAACAAACTTATGAGTAGAACAGGGAAGTAATGATAAGATAATTTTATTTAATGTTCAATAGAGTGACCACAAAAGTAGGTTGTTGGGACTAAAGAGTGCATATAGGGTAAGTACGAAAATGGGAATTATATCCATGCCATCAAAAACCAATAAGTATAAGCATATCTAGCCAATTATTTGAAAGTGACTATAAGAGAAGGTACAAGGGAAGTGCTAAAAGTTGACAGTTGAAACCAGTGTGGAAAAAGTCGGCAAAAAGTCAGGATTAAATCCCAAAAACACAATTTTTTCAGCAAAACGATTTAATTGGTCAATTTTTTGCAGACTTCTTCCCTACCGATTAAATTGCGATTAAATTGAAATAATCCCAATTTTATCGGGAGTCGATCGAAAAAGTCGGTCGTTTCTCCCAGGCCGCGGATAAGAGACCGAAAAGGTTGAAAAAAACATATTTCTTTGTTGTTTTTGCTCCCATTCGTCCCTATGGAGAGAGTAGTTGTTGCCATTGCCCTAGAGGAGGAGATTTGTTAGTTCTGTGGTGGGGATTTGGATATTTGTCCATTGCTCAATGTGAGAAATTCGAAGTGTCGAATTGCTGCTGCCAGGTATGTATTTTAATTTCTCTCTTAGTCTTTTTTACACAAATGGCTTCTTAATCTTTCTATAATTCTATTAGTTTGTTTATATCTTATTTTTTGCCTAGAATTTTGAAAGGGAAACATTGTTTAGAATCTAGATTGAAGCCAGACTTGAACTTTCAAGAATAAAATGACAAAAATTCAAACCCTTGTTTATTGAATCTGAGTGTTTTCAAGTGACTGAGAAGAGGCATTTAAAATGTAAAATCAACAATTGCATTTGCGTTTGCTTCTTATGTGATGGGAAATTTTTAAGTTGTTTCAATTTTTTTGTGCCCAGGTTTAAATTCAAGTTCAAAGTTTAAAACAAAATGCCAAGGCTTTTGTACATTATGTGGGAATATGGTGAACTTGATACTATACCCGAATCTGGGGGGATTAAATTCAAGTTCAAAGTTTAAAACAAAATGCCAAGGCTTTTGGACATTTTGTGGGAATATGGTGAACTTGATACTATACCCGAATCTGGGGGGATCAATAGAATGTATTTGACTTGCAAGTAGTGTGGCAAGCATATGTTAGGAGGTATAAATAGATTAAAATTCCATTTGGGGCAAAATGTTGATCTTTGCCCAAATACATCTCCAGAAATCATCCGATGGGCTATTTAATCGTTGATGGATAAAGAGAAGGGAAAAGACACCAAGGCAGCATTAAGAATCCAACTTGTAGGGGCCTCAAGAGCGGGGGGAAATGAGAGTGGTAGTGCTTCTTCAGCATCACCTTCCACACCTATATGTCCCAACCCCTCATCTTTCTCATCTTTTTTGTTCCTAGAACCACACCTAGTGCACAACCTAGCATCAAATCAGTACTTAAAAAAAGGAAACGACAGAAGTTGACAGGTTGGTCAGTAAGTGTCTTCTATGGAGTGATGTTCCTTTCAACATTGCCAAGACAAACCTATTTTACCAACCTATGTTTGATGTTGTTGTTGTCGTTGGCCCAGGGTACAAAGCCCCCACCTTTGCAGAATTAAGAAGGCCTCTTCTTCAAGATGAAAAGATTGATTGCACTTCTAGATTGGAGGAGTTTAGGGCATCATGGGAACACACTGGATGCACAATCATGTCAGATGGTTGGATTGACCAGAAGGGTAGGACCCTTCTTAACTTCTTGGTTAGTTGTTCCAAGGGGACAATGTTTATGAATCTGTTGATGCATCTGCACACATTAAAGATGCATGTTTATTATGTGAGTTGTTGGACCTTTTCATTCAGGAAGTAGGCCCAAGCAATGTTGTCCAAGTCATAATGAACAACGCTGCAAATTGTGTTGCAGCTGGCAAGTTTATTATGGGGAGGTATCCTAACTTGTTTTGGACACCTCGTGTTGCTCATTGCATTGACTTGATGTTGGAGGATATAGGTAAGATTCCTATTGTGAAAGATATTTTGAATCATCCAGGAGCATAACAAAATTTATATATAATCATGCATATGTGCTTAGCTTGATGAGGAAATTCACCAAAAACAAAGAGTTGGTGCGTCGTGCCATTACACGATTTGCCACTACTTTCATATCTCTTCAGTCTTTGTTGAATTCTATGTGGGATGTGAAGAGCATGTTTCTTTTACCAGATTGGCGTGCTTTATCTATTAGCCGCAAACCAGAGGGAGAGGGCATATGTAGACTAGTTTCATATGATCAGATCTATTGGGCAGGAGTAGAGGAGGTGTGTGCCATTTTAGAACCTTTGGTAAGGTTTCTTCAGTTGGTTGATGGAGACAAGCCCACAATGGGCTACTTGTATGAGGCCATGGATAGGATGTGAAGAGCATGTTTCTTTTACCAGATTGGCGTGCTTTATCTATTAGCCGCAAATTAGAGGGAGAGGGCATATGCAGACTAGTTTCATATGATCAGATCTATTGGGCAGGAGTAGAGGAGGTGTGTGCCATTTTAGAACCTTTGGTAAGGTTTCTTCAGTTGGTTGATGGAGACAAGCCCACAATGGGCTACTTGTATGAGGCCATGGATAGGGCCAAAGAAGTCATTTGTGCTTATTATGAAGATAAGGGAGACGGGGGATTAGAGAAACAACAGGTCATATGGAGAGTGATTGATGAGCGATGGAACAATACCCTCCATCGTCCCATTCATGTTGTAGGTATCTACCTCAACCTCGCATTTTCTTACGCCTGTGGTTTCTCATTTGATGTTGAGGTGATGGATGGATTCTTCACTTGTGTCGAGAGGATGGTGTCATCTGAGCAAGAACATGAAGATATTTCTAAAGAAATGGAGGCATATAGGATGGGGGGTGGCACATTTGGTTTTACCATGGCTATTAAGAATAGGATGACCAAAATCCTTGGTAAGCTTTAGTTTGTTTCAAACTTCAAGTTTAGAATTTCAATGTTTTTTTATGTTTCTCATTTTTCTTTTAACTTGTAGATGCTTGGTGGACAAGCTATGGTGGCTCCCATCTTCAAAAGCTTGTCATTCGCTGAGCCAAACATGTAGTTCCTCTGGGTGTGAGCGCAACTAGAGTGTATTTGACAAAAAACACAGGAAAAAGCGCAACAGATAAAAAAATTTCAAATTAAATTTTTTGAATTCATTTGATTATTTTTAATATTTAAATTTTCTAAGTACTAATTTACAATCTATGACCCTAATATAGATTGGAGTCCCAATGTCTCAATGGCATGGTCTATGTATACTACAATCTTCGATTGTGGGTGAGACAACTTCAGACACCTACTGATGTGGAAGCCATCTCATTGGACAATATTGATACCATCGCTGCACGGAGGGTTGAGACTGAGAGGCTGGCCATGGACTCGATCTCGGATTGGTTAGGTGTGGATCCAGAGGAAGTAGCAGTTGCAAGGGAGGGAGAGCCAAATGTAGAGGAGGAGCAACATCAGGGTCAAGAGGCAGAGCTGGAAGAGGATGATGAGGAGGAGCTGACACCATATAGGATGGGCAGCAGCAACATAGGACAAAGGCCACCTCTTTCATCAGCTTCTAAAGGACGACTGACTCCATTTGTATTTCCAGGGGTTGTGCCTTCTTCCTCTAGAGGAAAAGGCAAAGCCATTCCTTATTCCCGGAAAAGGGGAAGAGGATCTTAGTGACTGATTACTTTATGACATGTAGATGACTCATGATATACATTTATTATATTTTTTATTGATATTTTGACTCTTGAGAGTTTAGACTCCGACAAGACTCAAGATTCAGCAGTTGATTCATTATTTTGATATGTGATGTAGCACTAGACTTCATATACATATTATATATTAGTTTTCTTTACATGTTTATGCAGAAGTGCATTTATTTGATGTTGTGGATACTCTAGATGTTGAAAAAAATAAAAATAAAATGAATATTTCTGTGTGTTTTTAATTTTGCTGATTTTTTCAAAAAACTCCAGAATTTAACGAGTTTTTCAACTTTTGGACCCTTGCCGATTTAATCCCGACGTCGACTTTTTCCACATTGGTTGAAACTAGGTGCTGTGCAAAATAGAGGATCTCAAGGCATGTTCGAGTTAGTTGCTGAGGTTGAATGAGGGGATTAAGAGGCAAGCTTCTCATTGAAGTCATTGGTGATTGTGAAGGGGTTGATGCTTTGGCAGATGATGTCCTCAAGAAGAGGCTTTGAGGGGTCTTGGCAGCATGATACTGGGGGAATACAAGAGTGAGGAAGCCCAACTCTCCTAACGTCCAAGTCCATGGGGAGGAAACTCTGGATGGAGATTAGTATCTCTACTGAAACTGCAGTATGGTGCTTTGAATGGGGGAGTCCAACTCTGGAATTCTCTGATTCATTTGTTGGACTGATGGTGGTTTTCTTGGGGCATGGAATGATAGCTCCTCAAGTGTCTTGAGAAGGTTGGTTGATCCATTGTGGGGTGAGATGATATTGAGAGGAAACCCAAGGTTTCACTGATTCGGAATCTGAAGTTGCATGGATCTCTGCCTATGCCGTGGAAACAATCATTGTTCTATTAAAGGAAAGTTAATTTAAATCTAGTATTCAATGCCTACTTTCTTCTAGTAATTGTCATGACATGTGTTAGTATTTATGGTCAGACCCAAAAATGTTTATTGCATATGCATAGTTAATTTTAGAGGCCAGCACGCCTAGGACACCCTCTGGTTGTCAAGTTAGCATTAATTGTTCATGGCATCTTTTTGTTAAGTACTTAGATTAGTTAGATGATTCGGAGATCTTTGTTGGTATGCTTTCACGTAGCGACCTGACTGGCATTATGGATGCTTAAAAGTCCCAACAAAACTTCAATTTTTATGATAATTCAAGAGTGTAATAGAGTTTACTGGCTGGCATCACCTGGTAGGCAGTAGTTGTTTACTTTGAGTTATCGGGTGACTAGGCTTCCAGACATCCTGTTCTTCCATATTTCAAAGTGATTAACTCACATGATTGGCTTAGTTTTGTTCAGAATCCTATGAATACTCAGTCAACTTTGAGGTATTGCTTTATGGGTTGGAACAGTTCATTTACTGACCCATCACCCACGACCAGTTATGTGACAGGGACACGTAGGAAAATCAAATGAGTTCTTATTCTAGACATTCAATGTTGCATTTAGTGGACATCTCAGCATTTTCCTTTGTTGAATCAGTTCTGCTGTTTCTGAAATGCTGTTACTGGTCGGCTGAATGCAGCTATGCCATGTCAACAAAATAAATAACACTCGTGATGCCATTAGGGAATAAACTTAAGATTATAACTGGTTTTTTACTTTATTATTCAAATTTGATTGGAACACTTTCTGATCTTTGTTAGTTTTTCAGGACAAATCGTAGCAATCATGAGTTTTTTCAGGACAAATAGTAGCAACGATGAGTTTAACCTTTGGATTTGCTTTGCAGATTTTATTGATGGCTGGTCCAGTTGAGTCGTATCCCCTGATTTTCTGAGATTCTTGTAACAGAAAGGGTCTGCCTATTTGTTTTCATCACTTTTACTTGCTACCTTTAGACACTCTGACTATCTCCTCTAGATTTTCCTAAAATTTCAATTACATGTTTAACCCAACGGTTAACAGATTTTCCCTTACTGAATTTACCTCAAAATTTATAAATTCTGAATTATTTAATGAAAAACCATGGCAAATATTGAAATTCTAAATTTTGCAAAGAGAGCAAAGGGTTTGGAGTGGTGTTATCAGAACCGGAGCGGAACCAGCAAAACCCTATAATTAATGGTAATATTGAGAAGTAAAAGTTGATATTCTCCTTTATCTTTTATCCCATTACTTAAGTAAAAGTCGACATTCTCCTTATTTTTAATTTTCATCTCTTTATATAAGTTTTAACATTTTTAACATTATTATTAATTGTTTCAGGATGTTTGAGACTCGAGAGTGGTTCCATCCTCATTGGATTTCATATGGAGAAGGTATAATTTTAGATGCTATTCAAAATTTATTTGACTTGAACAATTTTTAGGATTTTGGTATTGGTAGGATTGCAATGTTTCCATTGGATTCTATCATGTATGAAGGTATGGAATTGACGTTTAATCAAGAGCATTAAGTACTCTATATACCTTGGTGTTGGTGGCATTAATTGTTGAATTCCTTTGTCACGACCCTAGTAAAAATGTGCCATTCACTCAAGCAAAATTATCTTAAGCTTTTTCTTTCTTATTTTAATGCTTATAGGGTGATATTGATGACAAAGATCCCAATATAGGCAATGACTTGGATGATATGCATTTATTGTTGTAACATGATATTTTTTGGTCTCTCGAGGTATTTTTGGTCAAGAGATGGATTGCACTCCGTGATATTTTGGTTATATGCACTCTTACTTTCTATATACATTAGAAATTTCGCATATTTGGGTATAATGGTTTGGATTCATATAATTATATGAATCCAAACCATTATTCTTGGTCAAGCGATGGATTGCACTCTGTGCTATTTTGGTTATATGCACTCTTACTTTCTATATACATTAGAAATTTCGCATATTTGGGTATAATGGTTTTGGTTCATATAATTATATGAATCCAAACCATTATACCCAAGTTATATGAATCCAAACCATTATACCCAAATATGCGAAGTTTCTAATGTATATAGAAAGTAAGAGTGCATATAACCAATTTTTATTTTATTTTATTTTCTCCTGAAATTAACCTTTTCAATTAAATTTTTGAAATTTGAATATTTTATTTTTTGCTTGACTGGTATTTTTTTGTTGGTTACAGCTTGGTTCACAGCTTTTGGGTTTGACCGATTTGGTGACTGCTTTGGTTTGGAGAGCAAAGGAGGTGGAGACCTTTTTTCCTTGAGCCAAGGACAAGGAGAGCATTTTCATTTCCATCACCATTTTATTGTGGAGTGGGGAGGCACAAGAGGAGGTCATAAGGGAGAGAGAGGAAGAGGATATTTTAGAGCAGACACCTTTACAGAAGGTGACTATTGACACTGTGAGTGTGCCAGCACTGCCATCTTCATGGACTCCAATAGAGTGAATTGGAATTTGCAGTAACACCAATAGAGGATGTTGGAGTATAGCTTCTTCTTCTTCTAGATGATGTCAAAGTCCAATGTTAGCCCAATGGTCTTCTTCCTTGAGAGGAACTGCCATTTCTAGGACCATTACCTTTGCTTGTAAAAGGGGCAAAGGGAATCACTGATTTATTTATCTGGTTTCATTGTACATGGCTTGTGATGATGAGATACATTTATTATATTTTTTGATAATATTTTGAGGCTTTGGAGCTACCAAGCTGGACATGATTTAGTGTTGACCTGTGATATATCACTAGACATCTTATACATCTTATATATCTGTTTTCTTTTCATATTTATATACCAATGCATTTATTTGATGATGTTGTTGCTTTAGATGTTTAAAGAATTGGAAAAAAAATGAATATTTTTGGGATTTTTTAAAATTTCTATTTTCCTTGATGTTGCTGCTAAATTATTTTCTGAACCCTCAATGATATTTTGTCCAACACAATGTTTGCATTGGATCAAAACAGCCTAAAGTGTCTGAAATGTTGTATTTTGTTATGTTATTTGGATTTGAAATTAGATTTGTGATTTTGTTTTGTTAAAAGTGCTTCTTTATACTTAATAATTTAACATGTATAATTCACTGTTTCCCAAACCAAAATAAAATGGGCAAAATGGGCATCCATCACAGGTTCATAAAGAGGCACAAATATATGACATTTTGAAACTTAAAAAACCAAAAAAGTCGATTAAAAATATTGAGATAAACAAAATCCCTGTTAAGATCTAAGCTTAAGTACAAAAATCTTTGATAGGTAATCTTATAGTACCTCAATATGTACTGTTTCCATTTAAGAAGAAACACTATTATCATGCACAGCCATGAAGTAATTAAATTTGATTGCGCAGTTTTGTGTTTGATGGGCAAGGTATAGATATTTTTGTTAGAATTAATTTCCATGTAAGTGATGCCACCTACCCCCAACTAGCCCTTGGTGGCAATTATTTTATTATTTTTGTGGATAAGTTTTGTTGATTATGTGGTTACGGCCCCTTGTTTAGAGCTGACAATGGATTTTGTATTAATGTTTGCTTATATCTCTTCCCCGGTTTGGAAGTGTGTGCAAAGAAAATGAGGGTGTAGATGTTAGAGTTTTTGGGTTTCACAAATATTGCGTAGGGAACTAAGCTGGGCTAAGAGCTCTGCCTTTATCTTCTTTTTGGGTCCTCCAAATCTTACTTAGGGGAATAAGCTGGGCCAAGAGTGGCATTCATACTGCCTTTATATTTTCTTCGAAAAATATCCGTTACCTTTACTGATTTACTTGGATTATGTGATATTTTGTGGGTGTTCTCAACATCTTTGGTTTTTATCTATTGTTATAGTTGAAGAAATCTGAATATCTGCTGTCATGATTCTCTAAAATCTGCTGTGAAACCACAAGTATTAGTGTTGAATCTATTATTGTTAGTGGTGAAATTGATCCTGTTAGTGCTGATTTATTGTTGTTGCCGCTTTTGAAATACTAATGTTTGTGACCATTGGGTTCAAGATGACAGATCTTCAACTTTTCAGATTTTGATTTTCTTTCTGTTTTAATAACAGATTTTTGGTTAGGCTCATAATACAACGGACAAGTAATAGAAAGTCATTAAAGCATTAAAGGCTACTACCAAAGTAAGCATAATTTTCATCACTTAAGCACAAGCTATTGCAACCGCATGATCTGGTCATCATCCTTGGGATGCATGTATGTGTATGTCCTATTTCAGCTGCATCGTATCCAAACCTTTTTAAAAATCTTCTATATCGAACCTTTTTAAAAATTTGTTATATCTAAATCAGATACCATATCCATACTGTTAAATTTGGACAACTAGGTCCAAACTCCATGTTCTGATGCTCAGATTAAGAGGCTAATATTTTTGTTGGATTCCTCTTTCTGAGAGGTGTAAAATCCATATAAAAATAGTCTTAATCCGATGAGTAGAACTTATATTTTGAATTTATTATTCTTAATAAATTATATGTGCAAGGTCGGCCAGTTTTGTAATGTAGGCTCACATGCCCAACAGATGTGTCACACACCCTCATTGATGGATATAAATACAGAAAAAGTTGGATAGAATTTCATAACAACACAACTCACATCTTCCTCTCTCATCCTAAAGAGTATGAGCTACTTGGAGGACGAATTTCAGCCACACGTGGGAAGGACGAAGAGGACAGACCGTACGGCTGAGCTGTAGTACGATTTTCTACTGCTAGGGTTTTGCAGAAAGTTTGACCAGCGTTGACTTTGGTCAACGCTTGGTCCAATCAAGCTGAAAACTTGTGGAAGGTCAATTTTTGAAGGCCGTACTATCTGGCACAAAAATCGAGATCAAAGGGTTGACCGTTTTGCTGCTGTGTTGACTTTTAGCTTGCTGCCCCTGCGTTGACTTTTCAGGACAGCATTGACTTTTGTAGAATTGACTTGGGTTGACTCATCTACTGGTTGGAGGGTTGTTGTGACACATGCTGGGCTGGCTGACCAAAGGAGACTTTGCTGGTTGAAGCATCCTGTTGACCGCCGAAACGAACACACACATTTTTCCTGTTTCTGATTTGTCTTCTGTAAGATCTGCTTATATGTTCTATCTGCATTTTGCTTAACTACTTGTATGATTGCTGTGAGGAAAGTGAATTTGCTCTTAGCATAGAACATCTACAAAACTTTACACATACCCATGTAACTTAAAACTGAACATAGTTGTAGACTTGGCAAATGGTTGATACAAATTTTGAACTGTGATTTGGACATCTATCTAGCCAACACAATTAAGTATCAAGGTTTTCAACTTTGCATATCTTCTTTTGAAATGTGGCCACCGACCAGGATAGTTCCACATAAATTTTTGATATATTATAGTACTAATTTTCCCACAAACGAATTCTTTAATTATGCTGTATCTCTTTTGCTTCTCGTTTTGTAGCATGACCTGATTCCTTTCCTTGAAAATGGTCTTTATCGAGAACATATTAACGGTAAAGAACGAAGGACATTAGTTTTGCAGGTCACAAATATACTTCATTTAAGAATACCTTATTACAGATTTGATCGATATGTCATACTACTGTGTGGTTTAGATGAAGATCAGGCTAAATTAACTTTTATCTTCAGATGCTTGCACCTTTAACCTTTTATATTCTTAGAAGAGCAATAACAAATGGGGCTGGCATTGAAGCTGCACCAAACATTGTGGGCTAACAGAATTTCTAAAGGAGGGTCTGTATACTCCCCATTCTTGCCAACCTCTGGGAATTATGTCCCTTGTCTTTGCAAATATCTGTTACAAACCAATTTGTTCACTGAAGAGAATGACCTTAGCCGTGTTTAGTACAAGATTCAACAAACTATTGCATTTAGGAGAGATGACGGGTAAAGCCTTACGAAGGTTTGAACACTATTAGGAGCAAACACAGGTCACGTTTGACAAAAAGGCCACTAGAGTCTTTGGTCTGGTTGTCGGACCAAAAAAATTGTAGAACTGTGAGTTTTACACACATGAATGTGCGCAAGAATACTTGTAAGGATGGGAAAGAGTGGATTAGTTCATTGTTGGATGATGCAATGTCTCATTACATAGTAAAAGGGGAGTATGCTATGAAAGTCTTAAATAGATAAGTCATTTAATCATTATATTAAATAACTTATTATTACATCACGTTATTACTGAGTTTTTATCAAGTCCAACTCCTAATTAAGAAGTCTCAAGTTCTAATTATGACCATTATATCTGACAAACTTCCATAATGGTCATTTTGTATGCTTGTTCAAAAACAAAAACAAAAAACAAGTGTTTCAGAAAAGCAAGATGTTTGTAGCCCGCTCCAAAATAAGGTCTTCAATCAGGGATTGGAAGTGAAATATATCTAAAGAGTTGATTAAGTGCAAATTACATCACCATTTTTATGTCTGACCATTGACTCACCAATAGGATGATGTTCATTGAATAGTTAGAATTTTCACCATTGACATAGGACTTGGCTTGTTCACCAAACTAACCACCTCCACATCTTGATGGTACAACTTATCAAAATTTTGTGTTTGCTTCTTTGAAGGACTAGCTCGTTTTATGGTTTCATCTTCACCCTCTCCGAGGGTTTTCTCTTGAATTATAGTAGATAATGTTGGAAATAATACTGAGGGGGGGGGGGTGAATCAGTATTATCAAATTATTTTCAATATGTCTTCCTGATTTATACTTAATTTAATCTTCAAATATTGATCATTAACTTGTATGTCAGTATTATATAATAATGAGCATGAAACAAGAAAAACAGATAGTCACACCAAAGAACACCAGATATAAGGTGGAAACTCAATGTGGGTGAAAACCACCTGCTGTAATATGTCTCTATCTTTTTTCTATTAGAAACTTCTTTTACAATGATTTTGTACTGGTGCAGTCCTTTACCAGTACGCAGGCTGAAACCTGCAGAGAGCTACAACTCTCTCTCATTTTCCAGTCTCTCTTGGAAGGGAGCTACAACCCCTTTAGCTCTTTTACTTCTTAAAGGACCATGTTTCATGAATTTTCAAACTGGATCCAAGAAGATCAAATAATCATCAAGTACATGCAAATCACCCAATCAACCTTATACAATCAACCAATGAATCACCCAACTCTTTAGAATGCTGTAAACAAAAAAGTAATACCAGAAATCTGAACCCAGAATTCTGTAGCAATAGATAAAAGACAGTCAACAAATGTTTCAAGATTAAGTCCGCAACTTCACCAATAAGGGCCTGCGTACATCCGCAACTCTTCTGAGTCTAAACTGCGTAGATCCGCACTGGTCGTTCTTCTTCTCTGCGTACTTTTGCTCAGATCCGCACTTTACTGTCTGACTTATAGCGTACATCCGCACTGTGCCTTCTTCTTCCCTGCGTACCTCGCACTGCACCTTTTGCTGTGCTGCGTGCCCCCTGCACTGCGCTTTCTCCTGCGCTGTATACCTCGCACTGCGCCTTTTTCTGCGCTGCGTACCCCCGCACTGCGCCTTCAGATCGCCTGCAGACTTCTGATTAGGGCCAAATTAACAGTCCTCCAATGTGCCACAATCAGTCAGATCCACAGATCTGCTCATGCGCTCGAGAGATCACGAATTATCAATAGATTCGCCTTAAGTTTTATTCTTGATTTAGATCTAGCTTTTAAAATCAATCACCCAAAATTTCAGATCTTAAGATATTCAAATTTTTCACTAGTATCTAGCCAAATGATTTCCTTTCCCTTTTATAGGCAAGCCTTTCACAATACCATGGTCCAAAACCTTAACAACACAATACCATGAACCCAATACTTGGGATCAATACTTTTAGATGCAATACCATGGACCAAAACCATAGGATAAAAAACTGTCGGATTAATACCATGAACCATTCATGAAGATTCCCATGTGCACGCACTTTTATGCATTGGAGAGAGTGAAACTGGGGTTCGCACCTTCTGAACTGAGCACCTGCGTGCATGTCCGCACTCCTTGGTCGGCGTACCTGCCGGTCTGCAGCTTCTCCTAAGATTACCTGTGGGTATCTTAATGTCCATGATTTTGAGTGCCTGAACTGAGATATGCCACTAGAGAGAGTTGCCATCAAGTACAACACCTGTGCTATAGTACCAAACCAGAATCATAATGCCAACAATCTCCCCCTTTGGACTTGATGGCAACCTCAAGATCCTCAATGTCATTCTCCCCCTTTGACATCAAGGGAAAAGGGTTGTGCTCCCCCTGAGAACATGCTTAAGTCTTTGCTCTGCTGATAATGCTCCCCCTGACCAGATCCATAATCCACCATAAATTTCTTCAAGAAGAACCATAATC